>PVKS010004447.1:30550-41357 GCA_004027875.1 Aplodontia rufa | reverse complement strand
AAAAGAGCTGGAAGAATTATTCAATTTTAAGCTCTGACATTAACATTGTGCAAAACAAGATTAACAGCACATTTGGGAAGGTTATCTGGAACATTGCTCTTTGGTTTGATGGAGGAACAGACTTTGAGTTGAAGGTGACCAAATACTGAGCTCTCATTAAATAGTCACTAAATAAAGAACTAAAAGAATGTCAAATAAAGTTGTGGTAAATTGAAAATTTCCCTCTGAAAAGTTTCACAGAACATACTGAAATTATTTTCCAATTTACAAAATGTTGGTGCTGTAAACAGAATGCCGAGGTGATTTAATTAAGTGCCCTCATTCATGAATGTGGTCAGCAACAACTTATAGGTCACAGTGTCAGTGATTATTCTTTTTCTTATTCTTTATAGAGTGAAAGAGAGAGAATGAGAGTCAATTTTATTTATTTTTTAATCTGGTTTTTGTTTTTCCAGCACTTAATTGTGTATGTGGTGCTGGGTTTCAAACCCAGGTCCTCCTGCATGCCAGGCAAGTGTTCTACTGCTGAGCCACTGCTCCAGCCCTGTCAGTGATCATTCTTAAAGAACTTTTTTCTTTTCTGTGAGACCGGGGATCGTGCATAGGGCCTTGACAGCTAGACAAGTGCCTGACCCCTGAGCTATAACCCAGTCATTTTTTAAATTTTATTTTGAGACAAGGTCTCACTAAGTGGTCCAGGCTGGCCTCAAACTTGTGATCCTGCTGTCTCAGTCTCCTGAGTAGCTGGGATCACTGGGGTGTTCCATATGCCAGGCTACAGCAAGTGTTCTTAAATCCTTCCTGCCTCAGATGCTGAATGTACTGTCTAAATTTTGTACCTTTCTATTTCAATTAATAACCAACAGCATTGGGGACACAGCTCAATGGTAGACAACTCCAACAAAACAGTAACGACAACGACAGAGATATACCAAGAAAAAATTTAAAATTCTCATTAGCAACACAATTTCAGATCCAAGAAAGAAAACATAAAAATGTTTCCCATATGTTGTGTTACCATAAGCAGTATAGTAAAACTTAAGGGTCTACATACTGTTTAGTCTGAATAGGAATTTTATGAATTGTTATAAGCTAGAAGTATTGACACGACCAGCCAACAGTTATATCACACAATAATGAAATAAAACTTTTATGAGCTCCAAAATACTGAATTGCTACGTACCCAAGTAATGCTCATGTACTCTGATAACTTCACAGATTCCAGGGTCTTCAGAATCCAGGGGCAAAATTCCTAAAAATTAAAATGAGAAACTTAAAGAAAATGAACTAAAAATGAATTCATTCCTAATGACATGGATTTGTGTGAATTTTGCTCAATGGAATTTAGAGGAAGGTTCCAATTCCCAGTGTGAGGAAGGGAGAGACCTGACCTCAGAAATACGAAGGGGGCTGCATATTTTCTGGTCTGAAAACAGAAATGCCTGTGCAATCTCTTTCTTTGTTTCTCTCTTGTTACCTCTTGAGTTATGTAAAGATGATAGATGCCAGTATTAAAGATGGCTGATGTCAAAGCAGAGTCTTGGAGGCATTTGGACCCCTGGTTAAAACTGTTTGTGATGTACAGCTACCTACCCATGGTTTGGTTCCATGTGATACCTAGGTATGTCTCCCAATAAAATCCCATTTTTTGGTTTTGGTTTCTCACAGAATGAATCTTGAGTAATACAAAGTATCACTGACTTTATGAGCATAAAAATGATAAGAAGAAAATCATCAGTTCTCTAGGAAAATCAGACAATCTTATAAGAAGTTGAAGAAAACCTTCCTACAAATTTGTTCTTTAACAGCTTTGAACACGTTACAAGGCTAAATGATTTCTAAGTTTACATGCATATCTTCCATGAAAATATGGAAGTTTCAAAGACAACATGTCATACTCTATACAAGTATAAATATATATATACATACATATAAAATATTATTACAGTAATTATGGCTTTAAGAAAACAATAAATTAAATGCTCCAAGTCAGTTTTTAGTTTTGTAAGAATAGCAAGGGAGCTCTGTAGGATTCAAGTCAGAGTGGAATCAGAGATTCTATAAGGCCCAGGCAGTGATCAGTAGTCAGCACAGGCCCTGCAGCCTTTGTTTTCTTGAGACGTCAGTGTATCCACAGACTAGGACTGGCAAGGGAAACACTGGACCAAGCACAGCAGCAATTCTGTTTGTTTTTCAATCTATAAGGCTATACTACAGCTAAATATTGCCAAGCTTTAAAAGTTGTGCTAATTGGGATCAAACTTCTGAAACCCTTACTATTTCTATTTTTGCCATGCTAGGGATTGGAACCAGGGCCTCCTGCATGTTAGGCAAGCATTCTACCACTGAGCAATACCACCAGCTGAAGGAAGTTTCTGTATATGAAGCAAAATCATAATGAACAGTGACAATTATATACAAAAAAGAAGAGATGGCAATGAAGGAGATGGACTGAAAAAGGACTATGAACTAAAACTTACCAACTACTTCATCATTGGGTTGAAAGAATGATACCTTGCTTCCAACTAAAAAGTGAAGAAAATTAATAGTTAACATAAGGTTACTAAATATAATTCTTGTTTAACTACTAGAAGAAAGGATCCACAGGTTCATAAAAAGTGATTCATTCAGAAAAAAGGACAAGAATGAGGACGTTATAGTGGTCTGTAAGGTCTACAGGACAGAACACTTTAAATCTGGATTCTCTAGAAAGTCTAGGGCACGGAGTATTGACAGTATGGAGAAACGCTCCGTGGCGCTCGCCTACTGAACTAACTGTAAGGATGACGTGAAGAAGTAAAGGAAAATGATCCATTCCACAGCTTCTATGATGATTATGTTGTTTTCCCACCCAACACCCACAACCCCTGGTCAACCCAGTCTTCTATTACTTAGTTGCAGAATCTCAGAAACACAGTGGATAATGCTGATATGAGTCACATATAAAATTACTTTGATTTAGGAAATACATTCAGAAAGTTTTTGAAATTTTATAGAAATCAATATAGTTCTATTTTCTCTGCATATGTAGAGAAAAGTCTCTACCTTAGCCAATTCATATGAATATTTCTATTAAAAAAGTTACAAGAGGAAAAAGGAGGGAAGAAAGGGCAACGTTGTTGCGTGCCTACTTGGGCCCAGTACTTTATAGAGTGTTCACACATTTAATCTTCACAACAGGCCCATGAAGAATTATTCTTCCTATTTTACAGACAAGGACACTGAGATGAAACAGTATGGAACTCATCTGTTGATACTCAGGAAATAACTCCAAGTTGATATTCCTCCTTTTGCAGCTTGCTGCTTCTTGGGATCCCTCCTGTGCTATCACCCCTCCATACATTTGGCTTCTGACCCACTGTATTTTTCTTTTTCCTTCCTGCTGCTGATCCATGTCCTCTTGGGATCACTTGGACCCTGTACTTGGCTTCCTTTACTTTTTTTTTTTTCCCCAGTTATCCTTATAACAATTGCATTCTGAAAATTTCTGTGTTTACATCTCTCATCCATTTCTACACTCTTTTGGTGAGTTCATCAAGTCTATTATTTCAAATGCAATCAACCCCCAAATATAAACATTTCTAGCATGGATCTTTTACCCTTGATATTCAATTCACAGAATAGCTTATTGGCTATCACCAGTGAAATGTCACCTAAGTACCTGGAAAGCAATAAGTATAAATCTGAACTCACTATCACCTTCTTCCAGATTGGATCTTCTTCATTTATTAATTCGTAGTACCGATTCATGCCTACCCAGAATTCTCTAAATCATTCATGGTTCTCATCTGTATTGATTTACCTAGTTCTAATCCATCAAGTCCTGCTGACTTCATTTCCTCAATATTTATAGAGTTTGCCCCTGCTACCACCAATCTCTGGGTTAGAAACTTTTTTTAATCTCTTGTTTGTTGGTCTACAAACCAACTGGTCCTCTGGCCTAGGGGCTGGTTTCCCCCAAGTCTTCCCTTTACATGGCAACTCTAATAAACTCCCTGAAATCCTTTGTCTTTGCTAATGATATCCTCTGCTGTGATTCTCTACCTACCAGGCCTCTTGCCATTTGGGCAATTTACTGAGTCTTTCCTGTTTCTTCTGGCTGGGTTGGGCAGTTCTCCTGGGAGCTTTCATAATAATGTGTTCATATGTGTGTATCTGTCTTTCTCTTAGCTCTCTCTTTGAGGGCAGGGACTTTGCCTTAGTTATATCTTAAGCACTTAGCAAGGACTTATTGAAGGCAGAATGAATGAGTGAATGAATGATTATGTTTATTTTTTCTACAGTCTGAGTAGATTAAAAGAGGAAACAAAAGTTATCTTTTAGCTAAGGGAGAAGATAACACTGAGAAAGAGTGTAAAGAATATTACAGATTAAAAGTACAGTAAAACTGAAATAGAGTCTAACCCACATTCATGGACATATTCATTCACATATGCAGTAAGAGTAAACATACACTAATTGATCATGAATCACCTTTTAGTAAAGAGTATTAAGATTAGGTCTTTTAAGAGACAAATTATCTGGCTTACTGTTGTACATGTTAAAATCCTTATTTACTAAATAAAACTTGAAAAATATTTTAACACAGCCATAAAATCTCACTGGTTATTTCTCTTCAGCAACTACAATTTCCATTTTTGGACAAATAAAGTACTGAACTTTTAAAATGCTCAATTTTAGGCAAACAAATTTATGTGATACAGTAATAGTATTATATAAAATTTATTCTCAAGCTAACTTATACAAGAAATACATGGCTATCTGTAGACATCATTAAAAACAATGTTAGGACATCATCTATTGAAGATTATTACCAATGAATTTAAACATAATAATATTTAAATATTTTCTAAACTGTAATAATCTCTTTAAATTATAAATTCTTTTTATTCTTTTTCAGAATGTTTATTAAGCAACTACTGTATTTCACCTTAGTATTCATTCTAGGCATAGAGAAAGGAACAAGAAAAGTCTGTGTCTTCATGGAGTTTACACTCTAGTGGAGTTAGAAAATATTAAGAATACAAATAAAAGCAGATAGTCAAGGACATAAAAAAGGTGGGCTGAGACTATCTGGCATCAGTGTGGGCGGCAGGAAAGGCTTTCCTCTGAGGTCACTGTGAATGACAGGAAGATGCCAATAGCAAATTGGGGAAAAAGCATCCAGGTAGATCTTCCTTTTTCCTGAATCTCCCCCCTTAATCCTGGCCTGGATCAAAAAATGTCTCAAAGGAAACCAAGTCCACAAGAATGAAGCTCTTGCCTTTATTATCGAGGCTTCCAGGGTGAGGGTAGACTGGTGAGAGATTGCTATGGGAAGGATCCAGACAGTCCCTTCCTTCCTGGGCATGGTGCCCCAGGCTTATTATGCTTGCCAGGGGCAGAGGTCTGACTTACCTGCCTTTGGGGACAGCTGGCCCCAGCACCATCTCCCTCACTCAAGAGTTCCTAAAATCTCAGGCCAGAAGCCAGGCTGAGCCAGTTGGGTGTGTGGCAATGCCCAGTTCTCAGATGGCCAGCCACCTGGTACTCCAGGAGCCCCAGCTTAAGGGTGGAGCCTTCTGAACATCCTTTCTGATGGTAGGCCAAGTCTTTGGAATTCATAAGGGTCCTAGTCCTCAGGATTACAGAGATTGTGACAACATCAAAGAAAGGCTGACCCCCATCCTAGCAGTTTGGAGAACATATTAGGAAGCTGTGAGGATGGACCTCCCAGGAGTGGGTGGAGAGCTGTGTGGTAGAGTAAGATGCCCAGGGCAGGTGGGAGGTTCCTGGAGGTGCCAGGGTCACTTCTTGGCATGGTCTGCCATGTCCAAGGCAGTCATTTGTGGGTAGCTGTGATCAGATGGATAATGAGGAGGGACTTGAGCAAGGCTACAAGGGCATCATCTAGAGGCCCATTCAGAAAAGCCCCTCAGGTAGAGGAGTCAGAGGAAAGGCTCATTTTCAGCAGGCCTAGAGGTGTAGCAGATTGGAAGTACTAGATTCTCAGACAGGTTGATCATCTTTGACTCTCACTGCCCTGGACCACAGAAATTGGCTCCTGCAGTGTCCATTGAAAGTGTCCAGAAGTGTGCTGAGCAGGAAGGCAGCGGCTGTAAAGCGGCAGCAACATGAAGTAGAAACCAGTGACAGTGAAGACAATCCAGGCATAACCGACACAGTCAGGTGTGAATAGCAGATGTTTTTTCTTGGCATTGTGGTCGATCCCTTGCTGCCCCAGGCCCACTCCAGAGGTGCCAACGCTGACCTAGCTTCACTGGTGCGGCCTCTCCCCCTGGACCTGGAGCATCTGCCACCACACCTGCATCCTGGTCCCTGCTGCCAATCAGCTGTGGTCTTGGTGCAGTGTCCCTCACCCTGTAAGCTGCTCTTCTGATGGGTAGCACCTCACCTCGGCATGCCCCCCAGGTGTTCCTGCTCCAGCAGCAGCCCTGATGCTCCAGCTGTGCTCAGCTTCCTGGAACCTTCTCTTCTGCTAAGTCTCACTTTTAAGAAGGTCATTTTTGTATAATTAAAATTTATATTTGGAGGGGGCTGGAGCGGTGGCTCAAAAGTTTCGGCACTTGCCTGGCAAGCATGAGGACCTGGGTTCAAACCCCAGCACCATGTACACAACTAAGTGTTGGAGCAACTAAGGCCATGTGAAAAACTAAAAAAAGTTGTTTCTCTCTTTCTCTGTCTCTCTCACTGTCCCTCTCTTTAAAAAAAAAAATTTATATTTGGAGGGTTATATATGATTTTCATACTGGTAAACTGTCATGTGATTTTACCTTGGAAATAAATATTTACACCTGTAAACTTACCATCTAACACAATTCCAGCTACTTCTCTTCCAACAGGAAAGAAATCCTTTTCCATCTTCATTTCTGCCAGAAGCTAAGTCATGACAAAAATTGTTAGCACACTATTGTCAAGGATAAATCCTGCACCCTCTCTCAAAAGAGAAAAGTCACAGCAAAAGTAGCCCACAGAAAGAGCAAATGTGATTCAACTTGCCAAATTAAGACAGAAGACACAATTCCACAAAATAAGTTTCCTTATAAGATAGTGAACCATGAGTTTGTGGAGTAATTAGTTGATATATAGGGCTTTAACATGAGTATTATTCAAATAACTATTAACACTTCTCTTTAACATCTTTATCAAGTATTAAGGAAAATTAAGGCTTAAATATTTCTTGGTTGGCTAAACACTTATCCAGGTGTGGTGAGGAGAATCTAGAGAGGATATTGTTGACTAAGGGAAATTAGACCAATGAGAACAAGAACAAAAGATTGTCTATTATCACATGCTTTAAAAATCACCTGAGTTTTTTTCACAAGTCTTGGGTTAGGAAGCAGGTAAGAAGGAATGGATAGTGAGAGAAAAATTACCACATTATTTCAGACTCCTAGTGAGCGGAGTTAATTTTTTTAGGATAAGTTTTTTAAAAATTAGAATTTTGTTAGATTCTAACCACACTGATAATACATCCTTATCTTTTAAAATAACAGAGAATACTGAGATAATCTTGTATTTAAGTTCCTGCAACTTAAAACAGTACTAGAGATGCTGAACATATTTGTAGATGTCATATTTATTTTAGGAATAGCAAATAAAAAATTTGAAATAATTCACTTTTCAAAATTAAAAATACAAGTCTCCTGTGTGTGTACACTTGCTTGCCAGAATATTCTCTCTCTCTCTCTAAAAAGAAAGAGGGATACTAAGAGAGAAAGAGAGAATCAACTTTATTTAGTTTTCCATGTGGATTTCGTTGTTCCAACACTTTGTTGTGTACGCGGTGCTGGGGTTCAAACCTGCATAATTGTGCATGCCAGGCAAGCACAGTAACTGCTGAGTCACCACTCCCGCCCCTCTCTCTCTATTTTTTTTTTTTTTAAGAAAGAGAGAAGCAGAGAGATTGAGAAAGAGAGAATCAATTTTATTTATTCATCTGGTTTTTGTTTCCCCTTACACTTAGTTGTGTATGTGGTGCTGGGGTTTGAACTGGGGTCCTTGTGAATGCCAGGCAAGTGCTCCACTGTTAAGCCACCATTCCAGCCCTTGAAGTCTATTTTTTCTTTCTTTTTTATTTTTTAAGAGGGAAGGACAATGAGAGAGAGAGAGAGAGAGAGAGAGCAAGAGAGAGCACAACAGAGAGAATTAATTTTTATTGAGGTTTTCACATGGCTTTCGTTGCTCTGACACTTAGTTGTGTACATGGTGCTGGGGTTTGAACCCATGTACTTGCACATGCCAGGCAAGCGCTATAATTGCCGAGCCACTGCTCCAGCCCCTGAAGTCTGTTTTGCAATGTAGAACTTTATACTTTCCCTAAGAGACTGATATGACAATGTACTAGAAATAATGGGTGTTTTGTTGCAGTCTGAATGCACATTTTTACAAAGCTATAAACATGGTTTTAGAAATTGTCTTGCTTCCTTCGTTTATAATAAGCATTTTCTTACATTACTAGACAATCTTTATAAAACATTATATATAATATTTCATTCAATTGATTTTTACCATAATTTATTATTTCTTTCTGTTAGGGTGAACCTCTCCTAGATTTGGATTTTAATAGATTTTTCTTCATAGTTTTAAAAAGAACATCTTCCAATTCTTGATCTGCAGATAAGGACTAGTGCTCATATTCTTGGTGAAAATTTTGAGGGGAATCTCAATTAATTTCTCAAGTCATATTCATATTACAGAGTTGCATAATGGGAATATAACCTTGTTCTGTAATTTTGGTTTTGTAATTTTTTTTCTTTATCAAAAAAAATTTTAAGATTCCTAGGAATTACGACACTGAAATCTAATAAATTTATTTTCTCTTATGTATAAAAGCTAGAGTAAAACCAAGGATAGCGAGAAAGTTAGACGAGTTTATTTACTTGACACACCAAATTCGAAGTATCACATAACCTGGGGAAATTAGATATGAAGGCGGGGTTGGGGGGAGGGAAGGGAGGAGAAAGGTTAGAGAGATGTGAGAGGAAGGGACAAGGAGGGTTATTAATTCTGTATCGTACACTTGACTCCCCAGAGAAGCCACATAATACTCATGTAACCATTTAAAACTTGAAACTTCAAAAATTAATATACACATTGGGCTGGAGCAGTGGCATGGGCAAGTACAAGTTCAAACCCCAGCACCACATGCGTACCTAACAAAGTGTTAGAGCAATAAAGGCACATGAAAAACTAAATAAAATTGTTTCTCTCTCTCACTGTCCCTCTCTCTTTTTTTAAAAAAATTAATATACATGTACATGTAATAGGGGGCATCATGTTGGAGACAAGGGAGTGGGGAGTAGGTGAAAGGAGGGAGGATACTGGATAAGGATGGGGCTCAAGTCATTATGTGTGCATATGAATGTGTAGCAATGAATCTCTCCAATATTTAAGAACATCCTGAACTAATAAATAAATACAATCTAATAAATTAAAGATCTGATAAAAATAAGGATCTGATAAACTGGTATTTATCTTTAAAAAACTCAGAAAATGGACCTGTTCTACTTATCACAGCACATTTAACCAAATTTATTTACCATTTGAAATCTTTCCATGTATTTTTATGGTCAACAATGAAAGATTATTGTGGAATGGTGCAAGATTGGAGATATGTGTCTGTGAGTGAGAAGAGAAAGAGAAATGATAAGGAGAGTATAAATCATACATAAAGACAGAGTAGAAATATCAACATAATCAATGGTTAATGAATCAACTGATTAGGTTTCTAGTTTCTATTTTTTTGTGGGGGGGTTCTAGGGATTGAACCCGGGGTGTTTAACCACTTGCATCCGCTGTCCTTTTATTAATTTTTTTTTTAGTTTGAGACAGGTTCTTGCTAAGTTGCTTTGGGCCTTTCTTAGTTGCTGAGGCCAGCTTCAAACTTGCAATCCTTCTGCCTCAGTCTCCCAAACTGCTGGGATTATGGGCATGTGTCACCATGCCTGGCTATATTTTTATTGCATTTAAAAAGTTAATTTTCCCCTTGATTATAGGCCTTAGTAATCATAAACTCTCAGTCTTTTGCTATGTAATTTATAAATATTCACATATGATATAAAATATGAGCTTCAATCAGACTAATTTACCTTAATGTAGTAGAAATACACAAATGTGCATTAAATATTTTTCCTAGCTGTTCAATTTTTCTAAGGATAATAATTTCTTGGCAGTAAGAAGTCAGTTATCATTACTAATATATTACAAAACTCTCATTTGACTTTTGTCCATAATAAAAGCACCAGTACCTTTGTATTTATTTGGCTCAGAGCACAAGCTTTAACTTGAAGCTTCACAAAGTTATCCTCAGTAATAGGAAGATTTTCCTAGAATCAAATGATAGCAAAATATTGTGTTACATATTCTTATGAGAATACTCCTTTTTGTTTGACAATTTTCACACATAAACAAGTTTAAAATCAACCTAAATCTTTTTTTTAAATTATATGAATATGGAGTTATAATTGAGGGGGAAACATTATCAAACATTCAAGAACAAATGTATATATATACTTAGTTATCCAAGGCTAAAGCCATGTCATGGATGCCCAGCTTGGGTTCCCCATGTTGCTGTTTCCCCCAGAAGGAAGAACCCCTGAGTTAAATGGATATCTTGTGGAGGTCAGAGATCTCCTTCTGAGATGATTCCACTACATTTCCACCCTCCAGTCTCCTAGATATTCTTCCTAAGCCCTCCCCCCACCCTGTCCCCTACCCTACTCCTCCAGGTATGCTAGGGAGTCATCCCCCTGTTTCGTTAAGAATCATACAATTTGAAGTTATTATTAGCTTAGCCATCTAACAT
>PVKS010004447.1:0-30450 GCA_004027875.1 Aplodontia rufa | reverse complement strand
TTGAGTCTCTGAGATTGGGATACTTCACTTAGCATAATTCTTTCCGTCTCCATCCATTTGATTTCAAAAGCCATAAAATCAACCTAAATCTTATGGCTCACTTAATTTTAAGAGCTACAAATAACTATCTAAAAGTATATTATCAAAAAAGTATAAAGAAATTTGTGGTACAATTTATAAAAAGTTTTAGGGTTCATGTTTTGAAAAGTACTCAGACATCAAAATGGATGTATGTCTAGACCATAAACTTAGGTCAACAAAGTATAGCAATAATGCTGTACTCTATTCCAGCCTGAATGATCTCCAAGCATCAGACCTTCACACTTAGAGATATCCTTATACACATGCACACGTAACACAGCCCTTCCTAATTTTTGTAATGGCTTGATGTTATAAATGAAATTCTTTAGCATCATTAGTTCATGTCTTTCTTAACATCTGTCTCAGATATTTTAGCATATCCTATGGGATTTCAGGATCAAAAAACATACTTAATGGAACTTAATTACCTTTCATATTCCACAGCTAGATAAAACTTCAAAAGCAAAAAAATATTTAAAATTCAGGCACTCAGTGTCATCCAACCAATATTATTAAATGTGAGATCCACTTCAAATAGCTATTCCTTGGCACCAAAAGTTAAAATATTTTCCTCAGCTCTCCTCCATCCATCCCCCTCCCCTGCCATATGTTCAAAATTAGGTCAAAAACTGACAGGAAACAGCTCTTACTACCCTCTCACTACTGTTTTGTCATACACACAACATTATGAAAGTATTCTGTTTTTAAAACAAATTTGATATTTAGTGATAAGAAGATGGTAATATTCATGGATTTGTGAATTATATTCTTGAACCTAGAGACAATTCATACTGAGACCCAATCAACCTCAAACCTTTTTCATGATCCAATGGTAGAGATCAAGAGGCATTGAGAGGGGTTGGAGTAGTGGTTCAGCAGTTACGGTGCTTGCCTGGCATGTGTGAGGACAAGGGTTTGAACCCTAGCACCATGTAAAAACAGAGTGTTGGAGCAATGAAAGTCACATAAAAAACTAAATAAAACTGATTCTTTCTCTGTCTCTCTCACTGTCCCCCTTTCTTAAAAAAAAGATAGTGGGTCTAGAGAGGTAGTTCAGTGGTAGAGCGCTTGCCTGGCATGCGAGAGGCCTCAGATTCAATCCCAGCACTAAATACACAACTAAGTATAAATTAAAGGATAGTAATTTAGGGAGCATCACTTACACTTTTGCTCACTTTGTTCCACTCAACTAATAAGAGGTCATTTAAAAATTAGTCTATTAAATAAGGAAAATACACTATCTTGTTTCACTTAGCCTTTTTTCTTACCTTTTCTTGAAATACAAACGTTATTTCTTCATTTGTGGAACTCCGCTGAAAATATAAGCCTTTCATAGTCACCTATTGAACAAACAAAAAAATACATGTAACAAACAAAATCTTCTGGACCAAACGAAAGCACAAATTGAAAAACAGTGCTGGCAAGGGACAAAACAATAAATATAAATGCAATCTTCACATGAGTAAATTTCGATGATACTTCTTTCATAAAGTGATCAAAGAAGAGAGTATGCAGTCACCTCCAGGTACAGGTCTTACTGAGAATGGGCTTACCATCTCACCTTTCATTCTAAAAGCAAGCACATGTTTAATTTCACTTTCCTACTCAACAACAATAAAAAAATTAGTTGTATCAAAAGGAGGAAAGAAAACAAATCAGAAAACCAATCACCACCACCATAAAACCGTACAAGAGCTAGAGAAGCAGGTTCAAATTTTCCAAAGTTAAATTGCAAAATCTTAAAAGACAATTAAAAGGGAAAAAGTGGACAGTCAAGACACCAAGTGAAATTGTGGCCTTAATTCTTCTGTGGCAGTCTATAAAACTTCCAATGGAAGTATTTACATCTGTATTCTGTTGCCTTTGTTTGTCTGTGGTGCTAGCGATGGAGCCCAGGGCCTTGCACATGCTAGGCAAGCCTAACTGAGCTCCATCGCTAGCTCTGTGTTCCGTGAGCTTCTTGAAGCATACTCACACTGCAAGGCTATTATCTAAATGTAAACTTAACCAAGAATAAAATACGTAAATCACACAAATCCTAAGTGTACAGACTGACCAATTTTAAAAGTAAATATGCTCATGTCACAGAGAAACACAGGACTTGAACTCCAGAAGCTCCCTTGTGTTCCCCTTCTAGTCTCTACTTTCCTCCCCTCCCGACAATACCCAGTATGCTGAGTCTTAACAGTACACACTGGTTTTGTCTATTTTTGAATCTCACAGGAATGAGATCACACCCGTTATGTGTTTCATTTCTCTCAATATTCCGGTTGCAAGTCTCACTCCTGTTGTTGCTTACAGTTATAATCTGTTCATTCACCTTGCCATATATTACTTCACCTGTGAGTAAGTTACTATCTGTCCATTCCACTGTAAATAGACATTTGAATTGTTTCCAGTGTGGGCCTCTTACAAATGGTTCTAAGAACATTCTTGTACATACTTTTTGGTGAAAGTACTATTGTTGCATTTATTTTAGAGATAAGGATGCTGAACCCCTCTTCCCAAATGGGGACTGAACTCAAGGAAACTGCATCTTAGAATAAGTTTCACAGGTGGGGTCTTTATTTTTAATCACTATAGTATTTAATGTTTTTCCTTTGAACTTCTGACATCCTTTAGGATTGATTAATCAGTACTTCTTGAAAAAACTACCTATGTATAGTTTGCAGGCTCTCGTGCAAAATGAAAATGCGGGGAACCTTTCAACAATTATTAAAATTTCAAATCAGCAACAGCAGAGTACAAAACCAAGTATGGGTCCCTTCTGAGTACGAGGTCCAGTGAGACTGTACAGGTCTCTCACCCATGAAACCCACTGTGAGTGCTAGGATCTTAGAGAATCTAATTGGATCTACATGAAGGGTTTTTGAAGCGTAAGTGAGCAATGGTTGCTGCTTTCTAGGATGGTATAATCAAAGACTGGAACTAAAAGAATGTGAATACACATTTAAGACATAGAAATTAGGGGCTGGAGTGGTGGCTCAGCAGTTGAAGCACTTGCCTGGCATGTATCAGGACCCCAGTTTGAGCCCCAGCACCACGTACACAACTAGGTGTGGGAGAAACAGGCCAGATGAAAGACTAAATAAAGTTGATTCTTTCTTTCTCTCTCCTTCTCTCTTAAAAAAAAAGAAATTATGTATATAGCATGTATCAACAAAGTGTCTAAAAAGAGGGCAAACTAGGTCAAAAGCTTAAATTAGTTCTATGTGTTTGGTTATAGGAGGTCTTCGTGTCAATGTGTCTATTGAGGAGCGGGGTTGGGGAGAGGAGAACCTAAGCAGAGACAGAGCATACATCCCATCCCCTACATTAACACTAACTTTTTCTGCCTAGCTTTCAAGGCTGGCTAACATGCATCCTCGCTTGTCCCAGTCTGCGTCACTCTGCCCACAATCTTCCAACACACGCGCCTCATCAAGTCAATATTAACTTTACCCCATATAGTTAACCCATCACAGGGCTTCCAAGCACGGCCTGTTCTCTGAGATACTGTTGTACCAGCTGCAGATTCTGCCAAGCAAATAAAGCTTAAGTCCTACACCCTTTCTGGAATCACCCTCAGTGATAGTCCATCTATTCCATCTGTCCCATGATTCTAGATTTTGTTACATACTAGCAAACAAAACTTTGCTTTATTTACTTATTAACTAATGGGCCTTCCTAGCTATTGCCTGAGTGAATCAATACCCATTGTGATCAAATAAATAAATTCTTTTTCCTACTTAGTCTGGAGCCACTCAGACTAAGGTTGCCTTTTCCAGAAATGGAACAATTACATATCAACATCTTGATTTCAGGGGCTGGAGTGGTGGCTCAGTGGTTTCGGTGCTTGCCTGGCAAGCTCGAGGACCCAGGTTCAAACCCCAGCACCACGTACACAACTAAGTGTTGGAGCAACGGAGGCCATGAGAAAAACTAAATAAAGTTGTTTCTCTCTTGGTCTCTCTCACTGTCCCCTCTCTCTTTAAAAAAAAAAAAAATCTTGATTTCAAAGCATCTTCCTGTGATTCTGGAACCCATTGTTTTCTCTGCCCATTAAGTCTTTCCTTTTCTTTCTCTTTCTTTCTTTTCTTTTTTTAAAGAGAGAGGGACAGTGTGAATGTGAGAGAGAGAATCAATTTTATTTAGTTTTTCACATGGCTTTTGTTGTGCTGACACTTTATTGTGTATGTGGTGCTGGGGTACAAACCCTTGTCCTGGTGCATGCCAGGCTAGCACCATAACTGCTGAGCTACCGCTCCAGCCCCTGCCCACCAAATCTTAAAATATATGGCAAGTCTCCCACATCAGCAATCACATGGACATGATGCTATGCCCCAATTTTATGCTAAACAGTTCTTACAAATCAGGTGAATATTGGCCTGGCCTGTGGAAAAAAGAATGATTAGTTGGTACAACTAAAAGTTATGGGGAGGATTGGGGGTGCTGGTCAGAGGTAGAGTATTTTGCTAGCGTGCATGAGGGTTTGGGTTTGATTCCCAACACGCATGCACACACACCAAAAAAAAAAAAAAAAAGAGAAAAGAAAAGAAAGAAAAGGAAAAATCAGAATTGTGTGAGCCGAAAAAAACTCTACTAAGTTACAAAGCAAAAGGAGATGTTTTTACAAAAGTGTAAAACAATATTAAGAAAATATTAATGTTTTGTTTTGCACCCCCCCAAAAGGAATATTGAGTTTTTAATTCTAAGAAAACAGTAGAGGATGTGATAGTCAAAGCCCACAAAGTTTCTTAGGCACTTGTCCAGAGTAAATGGGACACTTAAATTTTTCTTAAAAAAACAGTGAATTTAAAGATATCTGCATACATGAAATATTCACATACCTTATGGAATAAAAATAGATATTAAAATGTATATTTATCATCACATTTCTAACAAAGTCATATAATTTCAAAATTATATGCCTTAATATAACCTTTGCTAAATCAAAACTGCTGGAGATTGGACTCAGGGTCTCACCTGCTAGGCGAGTGCTCTGCCAGGAGCCACTTTTCCAGCACAATATGATTGTTTTTTTTTTTTTTTTTTGGTACTGAGGATTGAACCCAGGGGTGCTTTACCAGTGAGCTTCATCCCCAGTCCTTTTTATTTTTTAATTTTGAGACAGGGCTCTTGTTAAGATGCTGAGGTGGGCCTAGAACTTGTGATCTTCCTGCCTCAGCCTCACAAGTCTCTGGGATTACAGGTATGCAGCAGGTAACCCAGATTCAGTTATATTTTGATCTTTTGGGAAGATGTGATGTAATATTGAGTTTTAAAAATGTTTTGTTTTCTTTTTTGGTACCTGGCACCACATCCCCAGCCCTTTTAAATTTTTAAAAATTTTGAGACAGAGTCTTGCTAAGTTACTCAGGATCCTGCTAAGTGGCTGAGGCTCATTTTGAACTTGAGACCCTCCCACCTTAGCCTCTAGAGCTGCTGGGATTACAGGCGTGCACCACTGCGTCCTACTGGTATTTTTTGGTACCAGGGATTTAACCCAGAGGTGCTTAACCACTGAGCCACATTCACAGTCCTTTTTATATTTTATTTTGAGACAAGGTTTTGCTAAGTTACTAAAGGCCTTGCTAAGTTGCTGAGGCTGGCTTTAAACTCACAATCCTCCTGCCTTAGCCTCCTGGGTTGCTGGGATTACAGGTGTGCACCGTTGTGTCTAGCTGTGCCCTACTGCTTTAACAATATTCTTAATAACCTGAAACTTTTCATACATAACTACATATCAGAAAAAGACTAACCACATACCCAAATATTTGGTTAAAAATATGGATAGTGTAATCAAAGTAACTATCTGGAGATTTGGCTCAAATACCATATTATGCAGGCTATGGAGGATGGCAGCGCTAACCAAACACAGACAGGCATGGTCATTACAGTACACATCATGTAGGGAAGAGGTGCTAGAGATTTGTACACTCTAAGGACATTGGCATAAGCCATGAGTACGCAGGTGTTTTGTTGCAAACAGTTGCATTGCTTTTTTGTGCCTGCTGAGCATAGGAGATGCTGTGATAGTCACTTATACTTGTCTAAACCCTGGAAAGCAAGTCTAGCAAATAATATGTACCTTTAGGACTCTCTAGTTTTACATTTTGTGAGTTAATTTAAAGCTAGAGGGGCTGGAGCGGTGGCTCAGCAGTTATGGTGCTTGCCTAGCATGCCTGAGTATGTGGGTTTGAACCCCCACCACGTACACAATGAAGTATCGGGGCACCAAGTCACATGAAAAACTAAATAAAATTGATTCTCTCTTTCTCTCTCACTGTCCCTCTCTCTCTAAAATAAATAAAGAAAGCAAACTTAAAAAAGAATAAAAATGAAGTTGTATGGTCCCCATTTCTAGAGGTGTTTAAACACTGGCTGGATATAGTTACAAGGGCTTCATAAAGTGGACTCTCAAGCATCAGGTGAGTGGGACAGGTAGATCATCAGATGACTGTTAAGATTTCTTTTAATTATGTTGATCTAGATTTCCATGAATATTTTCAAGATATGCTCAACTATATGTGTATGGCATAATCCCTATATTATATGCAACCTGAAAATAAAGATTATCTGGAGGAGAAAAGGAAAATTATTTGATATAGCCTTTAGTCAGAAGCAAAAAAAAAAAAAAAAAAAAAAAGAGGTATTTTGCTTGAAGGTGTCACCTTATGACTTAGCTTTTCAATTAGAGGTATCCACACTGAGAAGGAAGGCACCCAGCTAAGATCATTTTTGAATCTCAAAAGAATTTTTAAATATTTCCCCTCATTCCATGAGAGATTTATTTTGATTATGAATTAATGTACAGAACATATTTTCACATGAAAGTCTAGGATTTCTTATAGGAGGCACTCCCTTCTTAATATCAACAGGGGATGGGTTATGGGTGAGTTGGAGTGCTGAGATGGTCATGATCCAAAGGTTGGAAATCTCTGGTCTAGGTATTATTCAATGAAGCCCATTTAATATAAAATTATCTACAATAAGAGAAACTTATATTTTATTACATTTTTTGAATTAGCATCACATTTTCCCCCACACTGTTCTACTAAAGGAAAAAAATGGAGCCAGTGGTGTAAGGAATGGAACCTCCTGTTTTAAACTGGCTGGATCACATGACATTGAGACAATGCAGGTAGAGACTGGTGGAGATGAGGAGACACACAACTGAAAGATCCTCCAGAATCTCTTATCACACTTTCTCCCATCCAAGAAAAAACCTCCACCTACTAATATTATTGTAGTCTTTATGTATTTATTTGTTTCACTCTGGGAATTGAACCCAGGGGCGCTAAACCACTGAAATACATTCCCAGTTTTTTTTTTAATTTTTAAATTTTTTTTTTTTTTTTTTTTTTTTTAACGACAGGGTTTCGCTAAGTTGCTTAGGGCCTCACTAAATTGCTGATGCTGGCCTCAAACTTGTAATCCTCCTGCCTCAGCCTCTCAAGTCACTGGGATTATAGGCATGTACCCTCACTGTGCCCAGCTTATTGCAAATCTTTAAAGCTTACTTATTTTTTCAGTTCACTATAGGGTCTTGAAATAATTTTTTGGTTTAAAGGCAAAGATGTATTATAATTTTGATTCAATATCCAAAAATTTAAAATTAAGAGCAATAATCTCATGAAACATATTATAAAATATAAACATGGAAGAAAATTATTTTGCAAAGTATCATTTTAACATGTGTGAGTATGTGCATTTTTGTCCTTACTCTCAGAGCTCTCTTTAGTTCAATGTAGTACTAGTTATTGGGTCCACAAAAAAGCATAAAGTTGTCCTTCAAACAGTCTACATGCTCTATAAGAGCAAGAAAACAGTTGTTTTATCACTCAAAAAAGAATTCTCTATAGGGGCTGGAGAGACGGCTCAGTGGTAGAGTGTTTGCCTGGTATGTATGAGGACCCCGGTTTGATCCCAGCACCACATACACAACTAAGGGCTGGAAAAACAAAAGCTAGATGAAAAAAAAAATCAGTACAAACAAAAATGGAAAACACTGTGATTTCATGGTGAAGCATTCTATGAATCCCCATGCTTTCCCACTTTCCCTCTACAGGAAGGTATACCAATTAACCAAGAGCCATTACTGCCCAGGGTCATCTTCTGGTCCAGAGGCCTAAATCTCCTTCAGGATTTCAACTCTCTTCTTAAATACAGAACTTTGATTTTAAATGCCTAGCATGGAGAACTGTAAACCTACCAAACTATTTCATTGAAAATGTCAGGCAGTTTGATCTTATATGAGGAACTCATTTCAAATTTGAACATATTATCCTCCGCCAGAAGCTGGACTCGAAGCATCAATGAAGTGAAATCAGTCATAAAACGTAATACTTTACATTGCAGTGGTTAGAATTTAGATGCAGATGGATAGAATTTAGAGTCCATCTAATTGACTGGTTTAATGTCTTAGTGAGCTCTGAGAGTTGCTGTAAGGATTAACACAGTAATATGTGCAAAGCACTCCTTACAAGACTTGATTTTAACAAATGTTAACGACCTTTACTATTATTTCTGTAAGTTGGCGGAGAACCTCTAGAATAGTTCTGAAACCAATATAACAGAGCAGCTAAAGTTTTGGTCACATGAAACCATACTTTTAACACCTTTGAATTTCTACAAATGTCCTTTGTATCGTTTGGCTCTGTAATGTAGATGGTATAACATGTGGCTACTAAGCACTTGAACTGTGTATATTCAGAATGGATAAATGCTGTGAGGGTAAAATGCATATTAAATCTGGAAGAGTCAATACGAACAAAAACTATCTCTTTTAAAAATATATTTGATTTTTATTGACATCATTTTGAATATTCTGGGTTCAATAAAACATAAGATTCATGTGTTTCGTTTCACTCTTTAAATGTGGCTACCAGGAAAGTCCCTAGAGAGTTCGATTATCTTTGTGATGGTCAGAGGTGATGTAGATGGACTAGTAGCACCTGGGAGCTTGCTGCAAATGCAGATCCTCAGGGCCAGACCTACAAAATCAGCATCTGCACTTGAACGTGATCAGGCAGCTGCTCCTACATGTCGCTCCTGACTATTCCGTTGTTCAGCTCTGGCCCTAAGGTCACGTAAATGAGAATACCCTTGCTTTAGGTAATCGCTTAATGAAGGAAAAAAAAAAGTGTACAGGGAGAAAGCAGGGGCAGGAGTAATGCAGAAAGAAGACTCAAACATAGGAACAAAAAGAAGTGGGAGAAACAAAATTCCAACTGGGAGATGAAGTGGAAGGGAACTTCCAGACCTTCGCCTCCATAAATGTGGAGGAAGATGGAAACGAAGATAAAATCCACAATCAAAACGTGCAAAGGGCCAGGGTACAGCCAGTCTTACCCGCCCTCAGCAGCCTCAGCTAAGGTAGGCCAGAGCCCGAGCGGGTCTGAGGCTGGGGAGCGACGCGAGCCACCATCTCTCCCAGGGCTACACTGTTCCTCCGGC
This sequence comes from Aplodontia rufa, assembly GCA_004027875.1. Lineage (NCBI taxonomy): Eukaryota > Metazoa > Chordata > Mammalia > Rodentia > Aplodontiidae > Aplodontia > Aplodontia rufa. The sequence continues at coordinate 20,931 of PVKS010004447.1, read as the reverse complement.
TGTCTCTCCGTCCTTCGCCCACAGTCCCGTTTCCCAAGACACATACGCGCTTTCTGGGGCTCACCTGCCTTGGAGCAGCCCCAACCGCCAGCACCTTTCACCACCGCCACCTTCCAGGCTTTCTGCAGGGGGCCCGCCCCTTCAGGCCCAGACTTTGCTCCCATTGGCCCGACCGCTCGTCACTCGTGCAGGGCGGGGCCGGGCTCTGGGAGGCTGCAGGGACGCCTAAGCAACCGAACGCGGAACTACAGCTCCGGCACGCTCCGACAGGGGGCGAAGCGCGGCACCGCCCCAGGGGTACCAATAAATGGGCGAAGTTCCAGTCGCCCGGATGGGTTCCGTTTCATGCACATTTCAGTTAAAGCCACACCCTTCCTCATTCCAACCGACCCCCGCCCGCTACCTTCCTCAGGCTGTGCCCGGGGTCCCTTTCCTTCACTTCATTCTCTCCAGTAAAACCTTTCGCAATCTAGTTGAATGCATCGTAGCTATTGTTTCGCACGGTAAAGGCCAGATGCATCAAACCAGGGAAGAAAATCTCCATAAGTCCTAGACCAGAAACCTCTGGTTAACGCCTGTGTGGGAGGAGGGACAAGAGGGAAGAGAGCGTCCTTTCTAAGGCTGTTGATTGGTTCATCTGTGTGTCATTCCGTACTCCTCCATTTTTCCTGCGGTGGGCGGGGACAGCGGTAAGGGGCGGTGAGGAGGTGCGGCCCCCTTCTTCCGATTGGCAGACGGTTGTTCCCACCCATCTGTGGGCGGGGACGGATGGTTGGAAGGGGGCGGAGCAGACTGCGGAGGGAGATGAGGAGATAGGCGGGAGCGAGGGACCAAGGGAGGGAGCGAAGGAGGTAGAGAGGAGTGGAGGAGCGTGGGGAGGGAGCGCAGCTTGGTTGCTCCGTAGTACGGCGGCTCGCGAGGGAGACTCCCGAGCGGGCTCCGGGACGGGCGGGCAGGCGGGCGGGGATGGTGTGCGGGGCTGCGGCTCCTGCGTCCCTCCCCGCAGCGTGTGAGCTGCACTGATTTGTGTCTGGGGCGGCAGCGCTGACCCGCCCGGAGATGAGGTGAGGCGCGGGCTGACGGCGGCGGCCTGGAGGCGGCGCGGGGGCGGGGGTCGGCGCGGGGGTCGGCGCGATGGCCGCCCGGGGCGCCTGTCCCGCGGCCCGGCGCGCGTCCCTCCAGCCGCCCTTCACCCTGTGCGGCTCACGCGGGAGGCGCGGCAGCGGTCGCTCCTCCACCCGGTCCTCCCCATCCTCCCGGGAGCTGCGGCGCGGGGCCCGCTGACCGGCGGCGGGAGGCCGGGCTCCGCGGCGGGGCCTGGGAGTGGCGGCAGCGGGTCGGGCTTCGGGCTGAATGTGCGTCCGCAGCCCTGGTCGGGCGAGCGAGCTCCTTCACGAGGGGGCTTCGCGGTCGGGCGGTCCTTCTAGGGCTGACCTCGCTGCCCCCGGCCGCCGGAGGGTGGCGGGCTGGCCCGGCCTCTCCAGCTTCCCGGGGAGCCCGAGCTCGCCGGGAGCAGCATCGCGCCGCCCGCCGGTCCCCTCGGCCTTGAGTCCCCGGCTCGTCCTTTTTTCTTTTCTCCGGCGTGCCTGCAAAATCCCGTCAGTGAAGGGCAGTCAATGCCGTCTGGCCCCAAGGGCTGCTGCCGGGACTGCCTGCTGGTATTTAACAGAAGGCGACTCCCCTGGCAGAGCGAGCGCGTCCCCGGGGTCTGCGGCTTCTCCTCTCCTCCCTTACTCGCGGACTCGGGTTTCTGGTATGGACCCACAGCACAATTGCGGTCGCTGCTTGCTTGGACGAGGAAATGTAATCCGAATTCCCAGAAAAAGGAATGCAGCGAGGAATAGGTCACACCTTCCCTCTGTCTGTTGGACGAGAAGACAACTTCTGAATTACCTTTCCCATGGGCGATCTTTTGTTGTGATGCAGACTAAAGGGTACCCTTTTGAAGAAATAGATTAGCGGTTCCTCGGCTGAGTTGGAGGCTATGGAGATTTTTATAGCCCCTTGAATATGAAAGTTTCCTTTTGGAACTTTGTCATCATCCGTGCCATTCAGAAAGCAGAATCAACCTGATAATCTAAATGAGTTCAGACTCTGGCCAGATGCGGTTCTTTGTGCTCATCTGTGGGCATCCTTCCCTTTCTATTTCTGTGATCAGAAATGTACAGATAATAAAAACAAGTCTAATAAAAAGTCTCGATAATAAAAGCAAATGTCATGCAAGCAACTGCATCTGAAAAAAATCTCAATTCTGTCAGCGGGCAGGCAGATTTACTAATCCGGTTAAACGGATGAAGAGAAAGGCTCAGCTAACTCATGGATTATGTAGTGGACAGGATGTGAGGGCAGGAACTGGGGCCAGGAGCCATCAGGCCAGCTGTTTTTTTGCATGGTCCCACTCTAAAACCCCCAAATTGGAAGAATGTGTTTGTTGGGACACTAGGAATGAGAGTGCAGTAGCTTAAATATCCCTCATAGTTGTCTCTGAGAACAAAGTACTGCGTTTTTGTTTAAGAATTTTTTCACTGGTTTGCTTGAACCATTTATGTTGTTTTCATGGGAGTTTGCTTGTAACTATAAAAATTTTTCGAAAATAAATCTTTCTGCAGTAGTTTTAAAGAGAACCCATTAACGTCTAAGCTAAGAAATGAGGGCCACTGTTAAGGTTATTGGGTAAAAGATATTTCAAACGCCTTTATAGCCTAGTAAGGAGCCTTTCCGAAAATACATTTTAAAAAATTGGTATTTCAGAATGTATCTGCTGAAATTGCTGAGGAGCACAGTACTTTTATAAAACTTTATTATTATTCTGCCTGTGTAACAGAGGAAATGAACAAATTTTTAATGTACTTTGGAACCCTGTGGATTGTTCAGATACTAAGCATTGTGAAATAGGGCATAAAATGAGTGGTACCAAGTTAGTTTTTTGAAATGTTTGTCCTTCTTGAAATTTTTTTCAGTTGAGTAGCAATTTTCTTTTTCTTAATACTTATCTCTAATACATGTAGTAAGGATTCTGTATAAATTTTATCTTTTCCCCAGTTACCTAGATTGAGGCACACCCTCAAAGCTATTACGAGATTAAGAGGGAGGTGCTGGCAAATTCCTCCAGTCATACTCATTTTCTTTCTCTTTCTCTTTCTCTTTGGTGGTACTGGGATTGACCCAGGCGTGGAGCATGCTAGCTCAATTCTGCCACTGAGCTACCCATGCCCTCCAGACTTATTCTTACCATTTAAGTTTGGTAAATTTCGAATTATAGAGAATTGGTCACATGAAAGTTGGGTTGTATCACTCATTTCAGATTCCACTGCGGCAAAGTTGCTCTCCTTTGGGTAGTCATTCCTCCTAAATGGTTCTACTTACAGGTTGGATTTCTTAAAGTCTGGATCTCATATCTCATCCAACAGCAATAACTGAGGGTCTTGGTAGAAATAGTTTCTTTTCACCTTAGCTCAGAATCATACAGCTGGAGATGGGGCTCTGGAATCAGTATTTTCAGTAAGCTTTCTTTGAACTTCTGAGCAGTGAAGTTGGAGAACCACTGGCAGCATGATTCCTTCTCACTGAGCCATCTCCTGAAGTAGATAGGAAGTTTTTCAAGTGGCAGAAGAAGTTTTATACCGTATCTGCTCATAAAAAGCCTGTGACATTCAGATGAGTAATTGTACCTATGATATATGTTTCCAAAGGGCAGAGACCTATTCATCATGGTATCCCTGGTGCCTGAAGGAACTCAATTAAATATTTGTTGAGTGAGTGAACTACATTGCAGTAAAGCCAGTTTTTTTTTTAATTCTTTACTTGTCAAATTAATTGCATCACTTAGTAGTCACTAATTTTCTTTTTCTTTTTTTTTAAAGAGAGGGATAGTGAGCGAGAGAGAAAGAGAGAGAGAATCAACTTTATTTAATTTTTCAAGTGGCTTTTATTGCTCACTTTGTTGTGTACGTGGTTCTGGGGTTTGAACTCACATACTTGTGCATGCCAGACGCGCTGTAACCTCTGAGCCACTGCTCCAGCCCCAGTAATCACTAATTTATATAAACTAGGAGCAACAAGCAGTATGTCCCATGATTTCTATAACTTTAGTTAGTGTTGAAAGGAGAGAGTCTTTCCTTGGCTTAGAGTGCTCAACGTGATAAATTGGAAAGAAGACTCAGCAAGATATTTGCATAGGTACTCAAAACATAAATTTAAGTTACAGGGTAGTGGTAAATCGTTTATTATCATATGTTGTATTCTATTTTATAAACTATGCCCAAATCCTGCTATAAAAATTAGTGTCTAGGAAATATAGATAGATAATTGGTATGTTTTTTAGCTTACTATGCTAATAAAATATGACCTTCACTCCTCTTTTCAGAGTCTGTCATAGGATCCCATGAATGACGGGTTGTTATATAGTTGGGGTTGGAGAGTTAAAACCGTGAATTATGGCGAATATTGGATTTGAACACACATTGTCAGTGACTGATCAGGTCACATAACACCTCTCAATACCTTGTTTTTTCAAATGAAAATGGGAATATTAATAAAATTTGAATACTTCTAAGTGCACACATAAGTTCTTGAGACACAGCCAGTTACTAAATGGTAGTTAACATTAATCATTAAGAATTGGGATATATAAAAATATGTAAAATTTAAGAGCTAACCCATTTAATTTTTGCACCATTGTATTTTATTTTATATTTATTTATTTTAAAGAGAAGGACAGTGTGAGAGACAGAGAATCAATTTTTTTTTTTTAAAGTGAGAGAGACAGAGAGAAACAACTTTATGTAGTTTTTCACATGGCCTTAGTTGCTCCAACACTTAGTTGTGTACTTGGTGCTGGGGTTTGAACCCGGGTTCTCATGCTTGCCAGGCAAGCGCTGAAACCGGCTCCAGCCCCAGAGAATCAATTTTTATTCAGTTTTTTTTTCACATGGCTTTCCTTGCCCTGACACTTAGTTGTGTATGTGGGTGCTGGGGTTTGAACCCTGTACTTGCACATGCCAGGCAAGCGCCATAACTGCTGAGCCACCACTCCAGCCCCTCACCATTGTATTTCAAATGGTAGTAAGTAGGAATTCATCACTTGAAAAAGAAGTTCCTTGCTAATTTTTAGATACTAAACATGTACACTTTTAAAAAATGGGATTACTAAAGTACTTAATAAGTTATCAAATATTATGTAAACATAAGGTTAAAAAATACAGGTTAATATCATGATGACTTTTAACCTAATTGTATTACTTTGGAACCAATCTAATAACCAGTTTATGATGATCAGCTAATATCCTTTGTGTTTAAAAAATACTGCCTGTAGAAAAAGTGAAACACAGAAAACAGTAGAAAACTATAAAAATACCCATAGTCCATTACCTAAGTTCATATCTCTTCTGATCCTTTTTGTATTTGTATGTGGTTATTTACACACAATTTTTGGTAATGTATGGTAGTTTTCTAACTTGCCTTTTACTTGCTTAACATATGAATGTCTTTCCATATCTGTATTGTCAATTATACATTTTTATTAATTGAATAGTATTCCATTGTCTAGATCTGTGAGAATTTAATAAGTTTATTTTTATTAGATATTAGTCCCCATCCCCTGTCCCACCCCGCCCATTATCAGTAATCCCGCAGTGACTAGTCTACAAACATCTCTCTCATTTTTTTCTTTTTTTTTTTTTTCAGTAGTACTGGGGATTAAACCTAGGACCTCTCATATTGCCAAGCAAGCACTCTGCCGCTGAGCTATATCCAGCCTTTACATATGTCTCTATATATCCATGAGATTTATTTCTTAGGATTGGTTTCTAGAAGTGGAATTGTAGGTTAAAGAATATGTTAAAGCTTTAAAAATTTTTGATGCATATTTCCACTGGCCATTTAGAGCAATTTACACTCTTGATGTGGTATATTGAGTATCCCAGTCTTCATCCTCTGCAAACCCTAGTTTTTGGAATGACTTAACCAGCAACAAATCTAGTGATTTCTTTTTTTTTTAAATAGAGAGGGACAGCAAGGAAGAGATAGAAAGAGAGAATCAATTTTAATTAGTTTTTAATGTGGCTTTTGTTGCTCCAAGACTTTGTTGTGTATGTGGTGCTGGGGTTTGAACTCTTGTACTCGTGCATGCCAGGCAAGTGCCGTAACTGCTGAGCCACTGCTCCAGCCCCGATTTTTTTTCCTTTAGGAGAATGAATGGTTTTTTAGTGTGGCCTGTGTAATAGTGGGATACAGAAAGTCATAAAGTTCATGCACCTATTATAGTGATAGCTAATATCTATCAAGTCCTTTTGGAGCATTTCTTTGCATTAAGTTCATTTAACCTTCACAAAATCTCTCACTTTTACAGATGAATATACCTTGAAAACTGAGGTACCAGCAGTTAGAGGACCAGGTAGTGGCTGAGCAGATTTTTGACTGTAGAGTCCAAAACTCTTAGCCTATGTCCTGAACTTATTTTGTAGGCATTTAGGTACTTTTTACATTCCTGACTTCTGTTTCAAAGTAACTTAATGGTTCCCTGGGGTGTGTGAATGCATATATTCATTATATAAATTGAATCCTCTCAAAGAGTGATAAGAATGTCAGATAAGTTAACTTACAAATGAGCCCTGTCAACTGTCTGGCATTTATCCCTCAAAGCAGTCTTGTTATCTTTTACTCTAGTGGTTTTCCTTAAGTCCCATTGCATGAAAAACAGGATTAGAGAGAAGACTAGTGAAGTCTGAAAACAGTTTACTTGGGAACACAGGTCTATAGAAATGTGACAGGGGAGACAGATGGAGTCTCTCCAGACATTTCTGAGTTGGACAGGTTGGAGATTTGAAGTGGCCAGTGGAAATTCACTCCAGCAATGAAGACCTCATGGATCCATTGGCAAAAAGAAGTTCTATTAATAAATATGATAATAGAATATCTTTAAAGGTTTGTTGCTGGAGCTGGAGCAGTTGCTTGGCAGTTGGAGCTCTTGCCTAGTATGCTCAAGGACCTGGGTTCAAACCCCAGCACCACATACACAACACGTGTTGGAGAAACAAAGGCTGATGAAAAAATAAATAAGAATTGGTTCTCTTTCTCTCTCCCTATCTTAAAAAAAAGTAAAAGTTTGTTGCTAAGGTTTGTAGCCCCCCTACAAAGTGAGGTTCTAGTAAGTTAGTCTGTTTGAATTCATCTTTTAACTTTTTTCTAATAGAGTTAATTATAGGTAACTTGCCTTCTTATTGCCCAGCGAGAATGCTGGTGAAATTGTTCTGGCTTTTACTCTCTGGCCTGAGTTTGTCTCTGCTGTCTAGTGAGGTAGGACTATTTATTGCTCAGGTGATAGCTGGTCACTAAAAGCAGTCCTCATCGTGTTCTGCAGGGCCATGTGGAGGCCATGTGGGAGTGGTACTGAGTACATTTTACTCTTCATAGGGTGGTAGAGGCAGGAGTTGAACTGAGAGATGTGGCAGAATTTTGAATTCAAATGAATTTGAATGTGAAAAAAAAAAACCCAAGGTCATTGCAGGTGGCCCAAGTTTTATCCTTGGTTAAAATTAAACATACTCTAATACAGGAGGACAGTGCTATGGATCCTCTGTTGCTGTGGTGAGCATTTCACTTGCATTTTGTCTGGAAGTCCTTTTGGTGTTTGGAATGCATTTACAAGTCATGGATACTGTTCATGGAAATGACAGAGTCACCTGGCTTTTAGTGCTTCTTAGTTCTAACCAATCTACCTAAGGAGGACACTAGTTCTTACAATAGGAACATTGATAACAAGCTGGCGCCATGCCTGTAATCTCAGCAACTCAGGAGATTACAAGTTTGAGGCCAGCCTTGGAAATTTAGCTAGACCCTGTTTCAAAAAGAACAAAACAAAACAACACCAAAAACCTACTGATGACATAGCTTAGTGGTAGAGTGCCACTGGGTTCAATTCCCAGTACTGCAAAAACCAAACCAAAACAACACTGAAACAAGATGCCATTGGAACCACTCAGAGTGTGTGTGTGTCTGTGTACCTGTGTGTCCTGGGCTAATTACTTCTTTCCAAGGAGGATTTCTAGACTGGTTCCATTGGTCTGATGTGGGTAATGTGTTGATTAAAAAGGCATTGTTATGCGTTTAGCATATCATTGCTGCACATCACCGATAAGAGAAGCATTGGGTTGCCTCTCCTTGTTTACTCCCAAGGATGTTAAACATTTCTACCTAGCCTTGGGTTTTATGATGAAAATTATATGATATATTCTTTGGTATGTCAGAGATGATGGTTTGTATAAACTCTTCAGAGTTCTCTGTGAGAGACCCCCATAAAACCCTGACTTACCATGGTTCACCATACGATTTTTCACTATGTGACGGTACTAATGTGGTGTACGTTTAGCAGAAGCAGTACTCCAAATTGTGAATTTTGCTTTTTCCCCTGGGCGAGTGATATGCGGTTAGATCTTCTCTCCAGATGCTGCTGGGTAGTGAGGGTGAGCTGCAGCTCCCAGTGAGTCACAGGATCGTAAGGGGAAATTAACCTGTACTCTACAGTGTTGCTAAGCTTTGATATTCAGGAGGTTAGGGAGAGTAAATGCATTTTCTACCTAGCATATTTTCAACTTATTGTGGATTCATTGGATAGGTGAACCCATCATCATTTGAGGGTCTTCTGTGCTGTTATTATTAAACAAAATAGTAAAATAAAGATCAAGAATTATTTAACTTTATGAGCATGAAGTTAATTGAGGTTATAAGTATAGATTGCTGATAGGAGAGATTTTTGTCTTTTCTTGGTGAAAGAAACTTTAAATGTGTGCACATGAATCCTACAAATAACCATTTTTTGAGTTGAATGTTCATGGTAGCTGTTCTCTTTGGTTGTGATGTTTTATAAAATGCTGTGATTATCTGTCCAACCCAGAGTTTTTAGTGTTGGAGGGAAGTCCTGTGGTAATTATAACCTTACTTTACTTCTTAGTTCAGTTAATTTTAAAACACAGTCATTATCTGTAGTTGTTGTGGTCTCACTTGATGAGGAGATATTATAGTTGTGATTTGGTAACTAGAAAAAAAAACTTGTATTTTTTAAATCTTTTTATTTTTATTTTATTTTAAGAGAGAGGGACAGTGAGAGAGACAGAGAAAGAGAGAAACAACTTTAGGTTTTTTTCACATGGCTTTTGTTGCTCTAACACTTAGTTGTGTACGTGGTGCTGGGGTTTGAACATGGGTCCTCGTGCTTGCCAGGCAAGCGCCGAAACTGCTGAGCCACTGCTCCAGCCCCTTGTATTTTCTTAAAAGCAATACATACCATTGAAGAATACTTTTGAAAATATAGGTAAGGAAAGAAGAAAGAAAGCCTACCCAGAATCATACCCAGGATAATGACTGTTCGCACTCTGTGAGCATCCAATGCTCACATTACTCAGTGGGTACCCAGTGTGAGCTGCTCAGTCTGAGGGACGTGAGGGCCACTTAGTGACTATGGGCATTTATGGTGCTCCAACAAGGAGGCAGCCAAGGGCCAGGCTGGGAGGATGCAGCCTGGTGTCTGTACACCTTCTAGTTCTTTAAGAATGGCTAGAAATGTAGAAGTGTGGATTCAACATGAAATTTCACAATTTTATGTAGGCTACAATTTTCCCAACGCTGGCAGTCAAACTAAGCATACCCGAGGGCTGAATTCAATTTATATTGGCTTGCCACTTTGTAACTGCAGGTATACACAGGTTTATGCCAGTATTTTTCACTTAATATATAGTAGAATATATTTCCAGCCTTAATAATAATTAAATACATGTATTTGATAAACACTTAGTACTCAACATCTTTTTGTTTTAATAAAGACATGTGAGATTCTTAGACTAAAAAGATATGTTTCCAAAGCCTTAACAACATGCCGCTTTCCCTCCATAGTGTGAGATACACCTGTATCCCGTTTCCTTGCCTGTGTTGGGTAAAACCCTTTCAGAAAATCTTAGCCAGTGCTTTTTGTTTTAATTTGCTTTTTGTATTGCCAATGAGTATGAATATTTCTAAAGTGCTTACTGGCCACATACAGATTTATTTGGTATCTAGCCACTTTGCAAAAATTCTCCAGTAGTGTTTTGGTCCATGTATCCAATGCTTTTCTACCTTTTTAAATATCAGATAATATTAATGTTGCATTAGTACTAATAAATAGTGCTAATTGCAGGTGCCATTCCATAAAACCAAGCGAATCACTCTCTTGGAAAGAGTAACCCATTTAAAGTGTAATGGAGGAACCTCCAAGTGTAGTTGGTGGCTCAGTGACTGTTTCCATGTGTACTGTGGCAGTGCTCTAGGTATCTAGCCTTAAACCAAGACAGAATCTCAACCTCCTGAGATCTTATTCTTTTCCGTTTCTCTTGGGTTTTCATGTTGACCATAAAAGTCATTTTCATTTCTGGAATTTATAATGGAATAATTTTTTTTTAAATGTTGGGGATAGAACCCAGCATCTTGCACATGCTAAGCAAGAACTCTACCACTGAGCTACATCCCAAAACTAATTTGTATTTTTTATTGGCATGAACTCCTAAAGTAGTGGTGAATCCTAGTTTTCCTTTAATTTCTTAAATTCTATTTAATTCTCTTACATTTTATTCATAATAAACTTTAACTAGTTTTTGAGGTTTTTCTTTTTTTCTTTTGGATTGTGAGGAAACCAATTTGTAAGCTGGGGCTATGTAATGGGAACCTTTGGAATATCTGTCTGAACCAACACAAATCCCTTAACTGTCCTTTAACCTACACATCCAGCCCTTTCCAATGTCTTCTTCCCTATAAAAGACATGGTAAATTCACCTTAGGTTGGGTCCCTAACCAAACTGGCCAGTGTCCCTTTCCTGGAAATTTGAAATTAGTGCCCAAGAAAGGATTTAGCTTTAATGGGCTCAAGGGCCACAAGGTAAAGACTTGGGCTAGTATTCTTTTTTTTCTTTAGGTGGTGCTGGGAATTGAACCCAGTTTCTGAGATCCAAACCTTCTCGTGTTCTCAGTATTATATTCTTTTTATAATAGAAGTTGAGCATCCTTAATCTAAAGAGTTGAAATGTTCCAAAACCTGATGCAGTGCTCAAAAGCTTCAAATTTGGAGCTGCTGCTGCTGCTGCTGCTTCTTTTTTTTTTTTTTTTTTTGGCTTCAGGACAATTAACTGATAATGTCCTATGCATATGTTCTGCAATCCAAAACAGCTTCAAAATCTGGTCCCAAGCCTTTCAGATAAGGGGTACTCTACCTGAAGAACCTTGTTTCCCCTTTCTTGACTATCGTCTGAGGCAGGTGTGAATTTATTATTATTTTCTCCATATGAGAACATAAAAAATTGAAGGATAGCAAGAAAGAACATTTAAGAAGTACACACATTTAATCTAATTTATATAGTCATGATTTGATTGGAAAGGTCATTTTTCAAAAGTGAGTTCAGCCTTTGACCTGTGTTAAACCAGACAGCTCACCAGCTGAGAGAAAACAAGAAGGAAGAGATTTGGAACTTCCAGATGTCCTAGAATTTCAATGCTGTTATTTCCTGTCACATACATATAAAATGCTGACCTTGTGCAAAAAATTATGTTGGGGACACTTAAAGGTACAATGTGTGCATCTGTGTAGAGGGGTGAGTTTGGAATGTGTTCTAGTATATGGCCATTGAAGACTTTTTTTTTTCTTCAGTTTTATTTAATTTTTCATCTGGCCTTTGTTTCTCCAACACTTAATTGTGTGTGTGTGGTGCTGGGGTTTGAACCCGGGTCCTTGTCCTTGCCAGGCAAGCTCCAACTGCTGAACCACCACTGTTCGAGCCCCTGAACCAAGATTCTTAACTTTAATATCTAAATATCAAAATGTTAATCACAGAATAGTTATGTGGGGCTGGGCTTAGTTCTTAGATTAGCTTTCTTCTGTCTCTTGGTGACATCATATGTTAGGAATCTTCAACTTTTTAAAAAAACTCAGTGATAAGTTTAAGTAGTCTACAATCTAAAGGACTTAAGTGGGGAGGAAACAGAAGTGGAAGAGAAGAAAGATTGTAGTAGAGGAAGAGAAAGGGAGGTTGCTTCAGTGCCCAAATTTTCCTTATTCATAATTTGTCTGAACTTTCTCATTTGCAAGTGGAGGAAGTTCAAACTGGAAATGTGTAGACTCACATACTAGATAAATTCAGGGATTCTGATTGACCTGGCTTGATCAAATGCCTGAACCAATTGCTGTGGCCCTGAGAACGCAAGCCTCTCATTGACTGACCGGGGCATTGGGTCTACCTTTTGTACTAGTGGGGGAGGTTGGTACCTAAATTCCTGGAATTAACAGACGGGTGAAGTGGAATCTGTTAAGAGGAGAAAGAATGTGAAACATGACCAACATAGTCTTCACGTACAGTGGTCATATGGGAAGTGACCGTGGGAACAATTTTTTTCCTTTTAAATGTTGGTCTTTAATAAAACAATACAGACACATCAAAGCAACCACAGGTATATATGGTTTTTTTCGTAGTAAAGTTTGATTTTTAAATATAAATGTTCAAAATGCTTCTAGAGTTGAATTTTGTATTTCCTTTCTTTCCTTTTGGGGGAGGGTGATATGGGGGATTGAACCCATGGTGTTTTACCACTGAGCTGGATCCCCAGCCCTTTCTATTTTTTTGTTTTGAGGCAGAATCTTACTAAATTGCTGAGGCTGCTCTTGAACTTTTGATCTTCCTGCCACAGCCTCAGGGGCTGCTGGAATTACAGGTGTGTACCACCACACCCGGGCTTTATCTCATTTCTTTTGAAACAAAATATATTCTTCTATTCTTTCTGTTGTTGATCTAGATAGAAGTTTGGGAGACTCATCTGGAATCTGGTTAGACCACCTTTAATTTAAAACTGGAGATTATATATATATACATATATATATATATATATGTATATATATATTTATCAGTTTAGGTACTTCTATAATTGTAAACCTCAGATTTTTCAGTGCTAAAAGAGGTATGTTGCTAGAGTTCTGTCTTAGTACATACGTAGTGTTCTTAACTTACAATTCACCTGGAACTGCTGGAAAAATGTATGCTGCATAAAAGGAGAAGCTGGAAAGAAATATTCTTTGTGTGGCATCTGCTTTTCCTGTTAGACTATGGGAGAGATAGCAACTTGACCTTTTTTGGAAGGGCTTGGGGCTATTTTTGAAAAAAAAATTTTTTTTTTTCCTGTTCTAAGAGACTGACAATAAAAGTAGGTGCAGAGATCTTATAGTATCTTGAAAACTGAAGAGTTTATTTTAAAAATTGTAGCTCTGGGGGTTGGGGATTTAACTCAGTGGCAGAGTGCTTGCCTAGCACGTGCAAGGCCCCAAGTTCGATCCTCAGCCCTGAAAAAAAAAATTATAGCTTTGTAAGGTAATTTACTTCACATCTGATTATACTAGTTCCTGGTCATCAAGCTCATCCAGAAACATCCTTGACCTTTTCCCTTTTATCTTGGGTTGTCAACTTTGTCCTAGTTTCATTTTCTCCATATGCAGCAGGGACCTCAGAATGGGTCCTTTCAGCTGTATCCTTGTAATGTCCTTCTGTCATTTCTGTCCTGCAAACTTCCATCCTTAGACCAATCCCATTATCTCTGTTGTTTCCTGTAGTTGTGCTGCTCACAGTTGGTGTACAACCTTACAGACTTTTGCCCATTCCTCTTACTTGTCCTGCTAAACATTCCCACCCAGCTTTGTCTCCATTTCTCATAGAAATTGTACCACACTTGGTCCCTTTTCTCAAGTCTCCACAACTTCATTGTCAGGAAGTGATTCTGTCTGCCATCTGGCCTGCTGCCCACTCTCCAGATAGCTCTTATGAATCCATCTTCTTTATGCTTAATCTTTGCTGCTTGAGATAAAAGGGAAAAGGAAGAGGGAAGTGACTCTTCCCCTTCCTCTAGATGATCTCGATGCTTCTCTCCTGTTTCCTGAGACTGTAATTTTCTCTTGTGCTTGTTATCTTGAGCAGTGCCAGGACCATGTCCTTCTTGACTGTGGTGTGGCAGCAGCAATTAGTAACAGGGTCTCTGTCCTCTGCAATTTAGCATCGTTACTCTGCTTATATTCTGCTGGGGTGACACACATATAAACAAACACACAAGTACGTGATTCCCAGCTGCGCCGCGTGCTGAGAAGGAAGTGTTGAGGACCTAACACAGCCATAGTGTTGTGGGAACATGCACCATTTACTTGTGGACTGAAGTGCTTACAGGAGTTAATCAGGGAAGGGAAAAGTTTTCCACTCTGGGGACCAGGCTGCGTCCGTGGCATAAAGGAGCATGAAATGTTTGACAAGAAGGCCCCCATAGTTGGAGAGGAGACCCTGAGATTAGAGAGGGAGGAGGTAGGCCAGATTATGCAGCACCTGGTAGGAACATAAGGGCTTGGGTTGTGGGTCTGGAAGCCCTAATCTGATTAGCTCATTCTCTCTCTTCTTTCTCTTTGTCCTGTTCCTTAACCTCTGCTCAGTTTTCTTAATCCTCTACTCCCTCTGATTGTTATCTCCTGTCTTCCTTTAATGTGCATGGTTCTTGGAAGACTACTTTATTCTGGGTATGTCAGAATGTGGACTGGTTCAGAGGAAGCCACCATGTGATGAGAGGTTTGGAACCTTTAGTCCTCCACCATCTTAGAAGGGAGAGGCACTGGAGACTGAGCTCAGTCACATGGTGAGTGTTTTAATCAATCATGCCTATATAGTGAAGTCACAAATGGAAACCTGCAACGATGAAGTTTGCAGAGCTTCTGGGCTGGTGAATGTGCATATTGAGTCAGATTTTGTGTTTCTGGGACTATAGTACCTGATAACAACTTTGAGGAGGCAAAGTTTATTTTGGCTCATGGTATCAGAAATCTCAGTCCTTAGATGGCCAACTCCATTACTCTGGACCCAAAGTGAGGCAGAACATTATGGGGAAAGGAGTGGTAGAGGAAAGCTGCTTCACTCCCGGCAGCAAGGAAAGGGAAGATGCACCCTTTCAAGGAACTACCCAGTGACCCACCTCCTCCAGCTGTGCCCCACCTGCCCAGTTGCCATGTTGTCAGCTCATTTAAACTGGGATGGACTGGGGCTGGGGCCGTAGCAGTTATGGCGCTTGCCTGGCGTGTGCAAGTATGTGAGTTCAAACCCCAGCACCATGTACACAACGAAGTATCTGAGGGATGAAGGCCACATGAAAAACTAAATAAAAATTGCTTCTCTCTTTTTCTCTCTGTCCCCTCTTTCTTAAAAAAAAAAAACAAAACTGGGATGGACTGATTAGGTCACAGCTTGTAATTAATCATTTCACTGCTGAATATTACTGCGTTAACAGGAGATTTGGGGGATACCTCACATCCAAACCTGAACTCTATAGAGTAGAGGCTGTGTCCACACAGGAGGAGAGAGGCCGAATCTCCTAATCCTTTACTTTGCCTGTGAGTCTGTTTCATTTGGCTGTTCCTGAGTTGTGTAGTGCTTTCCTGAGTTCTCTGAGTCTTTCTAGTGAATTACTGAACTTGAATGAGGGTAACGGGAACCTGTGGATTTGTAGTCACTCTGGCAGAAATGCTGGTGGCTTGGGGATATTTGCAAGATTTGAGGCTGGTGTCTGAAGTGGGATCAGTCTTGTGGGACTGAGCCCTTAACTGGTGGGTCACAATAACTACAGGAGTTAGTGTCTGAATTGAATTGTAGGGTACCTTGTTGGTGTCAGAATAGTTGTTAGACAGTGGAACTCATACTCTACTTATTACTTATCCTTAAGCCAGATGGGTGGATGGAAAGTTGCTGTTTAGCCATGTGATGCTAAAAAATCTTTTGAATTCATCCTTCTCTATTCCTACTGCTGCTGTCTTCATCCAGGCCTTTATCTTTTTTCACTTTGCTTTGATCTTATTGGCTATTGCTTCCTGAGTGGTCTTGCATCTCTCTTCTACTTCATTTTTATATACACATTATTTCTCGAGGAATATATTTGTTCATGCGTTGCTTCAGAGTACTAAAATAATCTTTCCCTATGGTTTTATCCCTTAAAGTGATGGGTCTCAAACTTTGGGTATTAGGATCCTGGTGTGCGTGTGTGTTACTAAAGATTGATCCCAGGTTGCCTCGACAGCTGAACTATATCCCCATTCTTTTATTTTGAGATGGTCTCACTAAACTGCTGAGGTTGCCTCAAATTTGCAATCCTCCTGCTTCAGCCTCCTGGGTCACTGAGATTACAGGTGTGTGCCACTGCACCTGGCTGGTATCAGGATCCTTGTATAAATTCAAGTGATTGAGGACCCCAAGGAGATTTTCTTCATGTGGGTTTTTGTCTTATCACTATTTGCAAGATTAGAAATTAAAACAGAAAATTATAAATATATTTATTAACTATCTAAATTAGCTACAATAAATCAATTATACATTAACATAAATAACATTTTTATAGAAACTATAAAACAAAAAATTTAGTGAGAAGAGTGGCATAGTTTTACAGTTTTATAAATTTCTTTCATGTCTGGCTTAATAGAGGAGAGCTGGATTCTTATATCTGCTTTTATGGCCAGTTTGTTGCAAAATGTTGTTTTGGTTGAAGTTGGAGAAAGTCTGGCCTTACACAAATAAGTAGTTGAAAAAGCAGGAGTCTTTTAGTAGCACTTTCAGAAAGATCTGGTTATTTAGTGATACCACACTGTATACCAAAACTTGATACTGGTTCATTTTTTAAGACTTATTTATAGTTTGGAATTAGAAATCATTTCAGGGATTCCTTCAGATCCTGAGGTCATGTAGATAGCTCTTCAGGCAATTGCAGTAATGGTAGATATAACTGGCAGTTAGGCCTGTAATTACTGATCAGAATATAAAATCTGTGAACTGTAGCATAATGCTCAGTTTGGTTTTATTATGAAATATATTATCTTTTCGATTTCTTCTTCTTATGAGATATACTTCCTTTTAGACTCCAGTTTATACAGCCATTAACTGATATGAAATTGTATAGTTAATGATGGGTTTTGGTTAGCTAGGGCTTTGGGCTCTGGCCTTGCTGGCAACTGCTACCTCTTAAGATTGCAGTTGGGATGCAATCCAGATGCCCTTGGTAATAGATTGTTGAGTCAGAATATCCTGAGTAGTTTTTTTGTCAGATTCAGAAATGTTAGAGAAGGTCTAAATCAGGATGACAAAATGATATACACCCATCTGGGATTTTTTGTGATATTCCTAACCTGAATAAAGAAATACAAGTTTTAAAACCAAGTATTACTTAAAAGATTTGTACAGGGGGAAAAAGATTTGTGCAGGGAGAGGGGAGGTTGGAACTTGAAAGTGACATGCAAGTAATGTCACTACTACCATTTTCCAAAACATCCCTTATTTTGGCAACTGGGCAAGGTATGTTATTATTTTAAAATTGAGAGGTAATATAGTAAAAGGATTCTGGAGCGAAACTATGCAGCTAGAACCATAAGCCATTTAACATTTCTGTGCCTTGATTTCCTCATCTATCAAATGGGATTGATAAAAGTTCTTGCCTCATAAGGGGAGGGTGTGAAAGCACTTAGCACTGTGCCTCAGGGAATAATAGCAAGCGCTATATATAAGAAATGACTTATTACTTTATCATCATCTATGGTCTAACCCTAGGATTTATAATTTAAGACAAAAATGCAGTAGTATGCACTGTTTCATGCCAAGTTGATTGTGTATCCTCTTGTAACTTCTTTTTTTTTTTTTTTTTTAAAGAGAAAAACAACTTTATTTAGTTTTTCACATGGCCTTAGTTGCTCCAACACTTAGTTGTGTACGTGGTGCTGGGGTTTGAACCCGGCCCCATCTCTTGTAACTTCTTAGTTGCTCTTTTCATTATTTGGAAGCCTTGCCATTTAAGCTTTGAAGAAGAGAGAGCCAGATGTGTGATATGTTGAAGTATGCTCATTTATTTATATAATACAGAATACAACTTGACAGTGAAAAGATAAAATAATTAAAGGGGGGCAAAAGTCATATATAGGTACTTTTCCAAGTTGTCAAACAGCAATTATACAAATTGTCAACAAACACATGAAAAGATGCTCAATTAGTTATTAAAGAAATAAAAACATACCACTTTACACCCTCTAGGATGAATATTTATTATTATTATTATTTTTTTTTTTTTAAGGAGAGAGGGACAGTGAGAGAGAGGACAGAGAAAGGGAAAAACAACTTTATTTAGTTTTTCACATGGCCTTAGTTGCTCTAAACTTAGTTGTGTACGTGGTGCTGGGGTTTGAACCTGGGTCCTCGTGCTTGCCAGGCAAGCGCGCGAAACCGCTGAGCCACCGCTCCAGCCCCTAGGATGAATATTATTAAATAATAGAAAATAACAAGTGTTGGTGAGGAGGTGAAAAAACTGAGGTCCTCGAATTGCTTTAAATGTAAAATGGTGGGAAGTAATTGTTTGCATCCTCAATAAGTTAAATACAGAGGTATCATATGGCCCATCATTTCCAGTCTTTCTTGTATACCCAACAGAATTGAGAACGGAATGTTCATACAAAAACTATTCATTAACGTTCATAGCAGCTATTCACAATAGCAAGAAAATGGAAACAACCCAAACGTCACAACCCAAACATCCGTCAAGTTCTGTGTGTTAATGGACAAACAAAATGTGGTGTATTCATATGATGGAATGTGATTCAGCCATACAATGAATTGATAATGCATGTTATATTGAAGGATGAACCTTAAAACCATGCTCAGTGAAAGAAGCCGATTCAAAAGGCCACATTTATATGAAATACCCTGACTAGGCAAATATGTAGAGACAGAAAGAGTAGTTGCTTGGGAAAGGTGTGGGGTTTCTTTACAGGATAAAAGTGTTCTGGAAACTAGTGATGGTTGTACATCATGAATATATTAAATGTCACCAAACTGTACGCTTGAAATAGTTAAAATGGTAAAAATTTTAAAAATGGTAAAGGTTTATGTTCTGTGTATTATATATTCTATATTGTTATGTGTATTATAATTTTTTAAAAAGGAAGAAAATAATTTGATCTGACAGTTTTTCCTGATTTACCTTACTGTCAATTTTGCTAAAATATTTTCTTAAACCCTTTTTTTAGAGGTGGGGGTAATTTTAGGATAAAATCGTTTTCAGTTCATGTATATTTCAGTGGACCACAAATTGTTTTATTGTCTTGTAAATCCAGAAAAGTTGGATAATGAAAGTCATTAGAGTTTTTACATAGGTATTAACCTATTCCTAGTGCAATGGATTTAAGAGTGTAGTATGGTGCTCTTGAGCTCCTTGAGACCCTTCTATAAGTTCATATTATTTTCATAATAATAGTTAAGATATTACTTGCCCAGGTGCAGTGGTGCATCCCTGTAATCCCCAGCAACTTAGGAGACTGATGCAGGAGGATCACACGTTCAAGGCCAGCCTGGGCTACTTAGTGAGACCCTGTCTCAAAATAATAATAAAAAGGATTGGGGGCATAGCCAGTGGTAAAGTGCCTCTGAGTTCTAACCAGTAATTTCTTTTTCACTTTCTTTCTCTATAACTCTAGTTTTCTAGAGGCTTTGTAACATATGATGCCCTTAGCCCTTTGATAGCTAATGGTTCTAGACAGGTATATTATCTGGTTTGTTTTAGAAATTTCTGAGTTAATTTGTTTGGAATTCCCAATAATTTTTTTTTTTTAAGAGAGAAGGACAGTGAGAGAGAAAGAAACAATTTTTATTTAGTTTTTCAGGCAGCTTTCATTGCTCCAAGACTCCGGTGTGTACATGGTGCTGGAGTTCGAACTCGTGTACTCGCTTATGGCAGGCTAGTGCGTAACTGCCGAGCCACCGCTCCAGCCCCCCAATAATTTTTAAGAATATTAAAATTCTGAGGTCAAAATAACAAACAAATGAACAAAAAAATGAGAACCAAATGCCTTAATGAACATGTTATATGCTTGTAGTGAAATAAATACATATGTGTGTGTGTGTGTGTGTCTATAGAGAGAGCAAGAGAGCGAGAGAGAAATATTTATTTAAGTTACCTGTGTTATGTTTTTGAAAATAGCCAAATATCTCCTTTTTGGTTGCTTAGCCTTATCAACTTTACTGCTTAGAAGTTATTAGATTTGGAACTCAGTTGTTGTTCTCAGGACTCTGGTTTAGGAATAGGATCTTGATTATTGGTTAAGTTTATAATTTAACCTTTAACACATTTTGTGATAGGAATATTAGATATACTAATATTGCCATAGTCAGTTCCTAAAGATTTTTAAACCCAAAGATTTCTAAATCTATAATGTATTTGAAGTGCGATAATGACAGGTAGTGTTGATTGTTCTCCTTGCAAAGTCGATTTCAAGGTGTTTTTGCTTGTAGCCCTCATAGCAGTTTAATGGAACAGGTTCTGTCATTTCCATTTAACAGCTGTGGCAATAAATGGGTAAGTTGTGTACAGCTCTGGTGTTGGCACTCATGGTGTCTGACGCTTACACTCTGAGAGTTTCCACAGTAATTGCTTTGTTGTATTTTACCTGCCTTTGTTGTGTGCTCATTGCCCCTTGTAGTACGTGGATTTCCCACTTACGAAGCCTAAATTTCTACCTCTTAGAGCTGTGCTGAGTGTGGTTTGGGATCGAGTTGGGTTCTGGTGCCTAAGAGCTGGTTGGGAGAAAACATGGAAACAAGGATGGGAAGATGGGGAGCAAAAGGGGGCAACCTCAAGTCCAGGAGGCTGCTTGTGTGGTTGCTACTTGGACTTTTTTTCCTGAGAGAGTGGCTCGGCTTACGCTTGTAAGAGGACCTCTCCCCTTTTCTGTGGCCCTTGGGAACAACATACATTTTCACAGTTTACTCCAGACCTCTGTGTGTACTTGAGTTACTTAATCCCTTTCAGTTTTTCTTGAGGGTTTTTACTGTCAACTGGAAATGAAGAAAAGGTTGAAAGAGGAGCTGGTATTAA
>PVKS010004446.1:0-93374 GCA_004027875.1 Aplodontia rufa | reverse complement strand
GCTCTTCCGATCTCCACAGCCCCTCCAGCATCTATTGTTGTTTATTTTCTTCATCTTTGCCATTCTGACTGGTGTAAGGTGATATCTTAATGTGGTTTTCATTTGCATAATGTGTGTTTTTTAAAGCACTGGGGAATGAACTAATAAGTGCCTTACCACTGAGCAACATCTCCAGTTCTCCCTAAGCTGCTGAGGCTGGCTTTGAAATTGTGATTCTCTTGCCTCTTGCCTAAGCCTCCTGAGCTGTACCATCATGCCTGCCTATGTACACCACATCCTTAATTAGACAGGGTAATACCCAGGACAAGCAGAAGCAACAAAAAAATGGTAAGGAAACAACTGAGGTTAAAAAATACATATGCTGGGTAAAGAAGGCAAATAATTAAACAGAAAAGGTCTAGAACTAAAAATATGGGACATATAGATCTGTTATTTTCAATATCTATATGAATTTTAGCAAACCACTTTTAGAGATACAATGTGCACATTTGAATATTAGATGTACTGTTTTAAAATGGTTTCTGTGATTCCACATTTCCAAGCTCAAGAGTAAGGAGATTGTTGGCAATGTTCAACAAAAGATGCTAAGATAGAAATGAAATTTGGTTATATGATGAAATTGATTATTAACACATGCTGTTTAAACTGATAGCATGGTACGCCAGGGAGATTGCCTGTGTTGGAGGTTCAGCTCAGGTGAAGAACAGCATAGGAGCTGCTGTTCTAATTTCTAATTAAGCAAAATTGAAAACTTGTTGGTTAGATCACTAAGGGCTAATTTTAATAGTATTTTATACATTATTAATGTTAAACAAGAGCAGTAAATGGGTCTTCAACTTGGAACTGTATTAACTAGATCTGTTAATATTAATAAAAATACTGGTTTCTATAACACATACTCTTTATTATACATTTGTTAAAATAAAGGGAAACACTTAGAAAAAATGTTTTGATTGATTTTGGGATCTGGGTTTCAATACTGAAGTTAATTAGCATATTCTGTAATAGTGCCATCCAGATTAATGGACAAAACACATAAAGAAAAGCCATCAAGAGGAGTAAATGAAGGTGGGCTGGACCAGTGGCTCAGCGGTTAGGGCACTTGTCAGCCTTCTCAAGGACCCAGGTTCGAACCCCAGCACAACGTGCACAACTAAGTGTCTGACCACCAAAGACCAGATAAATAACTAATTAAAATTGGTTCTTTCTCTCTCACACGGTTCCTCTCTCTTAAAAAAGAGGAGTAAAAGTTGCCCACAGATTTTAAAACACAGAACATTAATTTACAGTTTTTATTTAAATGCACATACATATGTATATTAATCAAGGAAGCTCAGGGGTAAATCTAGAATTTAAATGTTTGTGTTATTGCCATCACGCATTTGAAAATAATATTGTCAAGAAAAATAAAAGAAAGAATGGAAGATCTAGACTCACTATCAGTTATCCACATCAGATATATTGTCTTACAAATTATCAAAAAGAACAACTAATATTTCTTGAAAGATATAAAGCAGATAGGGTGAAGGAGATTTTGAGTAGGTGAGAGAGCATTACTCGTTGCACACATTATCATTAAGGATACATTACAAAACACATGAAATGGATTCATTTCAGTCATGAGCAGCTGGTTGGGAGAAGGAAAATGAAGGTTGACCACTTGGAAGAATTCAGACACATGTCATCAATAGGGCCCACAGCAGAGGACTGGCAGAAAATAGAAAACTTAATGACAGCAGACAAGCATCTGGAAAAACGGTTCTGGGAAGCAATCCCTCCCCAGCCCTAGTAAATGAAAACCCCTTAAGGGAACTACTGTTTCAAGACCATGTAGCACCCACCCGTTGTGACCATGTCTTCACCACCTTCCCCTTGGACCAGGTCATCAAGATCCTCAGAAAGAAAACTTCCTGAGGGTAAACAAAACGGCAATAAACTACTGAGTTGAATGAGAAACTAAGACAGGACAAAGGAACCTAAAATTCTTAAAAGCTCTGACTCTTGAGAGTCTTCTTACTCTTCTCAGAGGTCACATGTTCAGTGCCTATCCTAAACTTCCATACTCTTCCAATAAACTTTTGCTTGATTCTCTGTACAATTCAGTTGAAATTTTTCCTGTGTAATCACAGAATCAGTTGTGAATCCTGTGGACACTTCTGCTCTGCAGAAGCCCCAGTTGAGTATGGGGCTGAAAAATTATAGTACATATGGATGCATCAGAATGTTAAAAAGCAAATAAAAGAAACTTGGACTTCGAAGTACAAAAATCTTTACATTCATCTCAGCAAAAGTTTCTTGTTCAATGCCAAGCAAGTACTATCAGTTAATCTTGTTTAAATTTGTTTTTGCTGGCCTTTACTTATTTAGTTGCATGCTCCATAAAACAAAGGCCTTACCTGCCTCTTTCATAAGTATATCATCAGAATCAAAAATATTATTTGACATATAGTAGATGCTCCATAAATAATTGGTAATGGCTGGCTGGTTCACTGATAGTTAATGAGTTTCATTTGCTTCACTGGCTTTAAAAAGGAATAAAATAATATCTGCTTTATGTTTGTTGAGAGAATTTGAGATTCCATTTTTTAGAACACGTTCGGAGTCTAACATACAGTTGTAAGTAATGATTCTCTTTTTTCTGAACACAAAAGTATACAGAAATGTTACATATTTGAATTAATTATCACACTGGTATCTGTGATCAGTTATATAAGAAATATTTTAACAGCTTTTTAAAATTAAACTTCAAAATTTCATTTCATATATTTATGAAAATACACTTTAGGGAAACAATTTTTATTGTCAAACAGATTTTAAATTAAACATATTTTGTTATCAATATGACAGAATGGATGATAACATGGGATTCACGGTTTAGGCATGTCAAAACAAGTCAAATATGAAAGCGTTAGATCAACTGTAGGTTTTAAATGGAAGTTTTTCTATACGCTTAGTATTTTAACTATATACCTTGAAACAAAATAGTTTCTCTCAATCTACTAAATCATTATACTAGTTGCAATAGTCTTGGTTGATCCTTCAAGAAATTATTCATTTAAAACATACATTTTCACTTGGGTTCCTTAGAGTTGCTTATTACAGAAAAGTGTGAAAACGACTGGTAAAATTTTTCTGTATATTAACTAAAATAAATTCTTACTTCATTATTTTTACCGCTGAGATTTAAATAATAATATATCACATTCATTGTGCTGTTGTGCTATATAACATGTCACACTATCTGTGTCTATAAAATCCTCACTGTGCCTGACTACTTCATAGGAAGGTAAAATGTATTCTTTAAACAAAACAGCTAATGTATTATCTACTAGAATTTATTACAGTTCAAGTGAATTAATAGAAATTATTTTCATCTGGATTTGGGTTGAATTTATTTATATTCAGAGTTGTTATTTTCTCTGCTTTTGACAGTGATGTGGATCCATTTCCATATTAGTCTTATTCATGCACTGAGTAAAATGAGATTTACTTTTATATTTCACATTCTCATTTAATCTATTCCTACAATACAACTGGGAAGAGTTGAGGTCATAAACTCAAAATGATTATGTAGTTTCTAACATGAAGGAAAACCAACAGAACTGACAGAGGACAGTTTTTAAATCAAAAGTTAAAATTTTAGGAAAGCTTTGGTTCACCTGTAGCTTTAGGCCAGTCTGATCTCTTCCATCTACCCCAATAAAATGAGTTCAGTTGAGTTTAATTCAATTACTATGTTTAAAGACAGGTAGTCTCTCAGGAGGGTAGAAAAGCATTTGTTGCAAATGTATTTTATGGTGTGTGAAATAGTTTGTGTTTTTTGCAACATATGTAGGAAGTAAATAACTTTCCATTTGGTAGGTGAACCAAAAAAGCTCATAATAAAAGAGTATGAAGACAAAGAAGAGGAAGCAAAGTGAGATTTAGATTTTAACATTTTAAAAATATTTTTGTGTTTGTGATGTTTGTGTGAGTGTGTATGTGTAAATCAGGACAAAGAGGCTGGCTTTCATGTTTATTTGACTCTTTTATCAAACACAAAACATCATTGTAACGTATAAAGCAATATAAAAATAACTATATAACTTGAAGATGATGGAATGGCTGATGGCATAGGTTGTGGTTATGATCATGAGTGTATGCCTATTTCCAAATTTATCAAGTGAATTTGGAATTCATTAAATAAGTACAGATTTTCGTATGTCAGTCATACCTCAATAAGGTGGTTAAGAAAAGAAATTAAATAATAACCCTCCATAATAATATCTTAATGTTATTGCATATCAATTTTAAAACTCAATAGCTACAAGTAATAATTTGTAATGTAATATATACCAAATGGGTGCTCCAAAAAACCTACAATAGCAAGACAATAATCACCATCATTTTGCCAATGTTAACATCAACATGTGAAACAAGTTCTTTCAAGTGAGGATACGAGGTAAATGGATCAAACATTTGGCACTTGTATCTACAAACTTCTCTCAATCTGCACATGCACTCAGGTTAGAAACATACTCTTCAGTATTCGGGGTATGTTCTCATTATCTACACTGTGTTGCTTAGGTAGCATATGTAACTTTTAAAAGTCCTATTATTTCTTTCTAACATTTAAAATCATAAGTGGGTTTCTGGACTAACATTTAAAGATAGAACAATCTCATATTAGGATATAGAAGTATTCCATAAGTTATTCCATTAAGTAGAAGTATTCCATTAAGTTATCAGGTTTATTAAAAAACTATGACACGAATTAAATTATAAAATAATAAAACCTTAATTACACAGTGGTAGGCATTTCCTTCTCTGAGTAAAGATCCTATAGATTGCATCTCAGACCGAAAAATGTAAAAACAAAAGTTTGGTCCCCTAAGGTTAGAGACAATTTCGGCATATGTTGTTTTAATATTTAGATAATATAAAAATCCAATGCTTTTTGGATAAACACCACAATCAGGGAGAGTGACGCTGTCTCCTGCACATGAAAATATTTCTTAGAGCAGGAGGTATCATTTAATTATGCTCTGTTCTTATGAGGACAAACCCCTCAAGAAAGGAAGTTTCAGTAGAATTTTTTCATTCATCATGAAATGACACTTTGTTTTCAGTTTCTATAAGCCAACCTGGTTCTTTAATATCTGCACATTTTATCATCTAACTGGTGAAAGGACCCCAAAAAATAAATCTAAAAAGCCAATACACTTCTGCCAGCTGTGATCTGTAATAATGTGAAAAGAATATATTGAAGCATCAGTTGGCATCTCCCCCTAAGCTGTACTTACGTAGGGCTGCTCTCACAAACATGCAGAGGTACAATCACAAATTATGTTATTAAAGATGTGATTTCTGGGCATATGTTAAGAAGCCTGACTTTGCTCTGTGATACATTTTTTTATGAATGTTTAAAGTAAAAGTCATAAATTATATACAGGGTGGAACAACACTAAACCCTAATCAATGGAGGTACTTATGAAAATTATTGGTATCAAACAAGTCACATATTTTAGACTACTGTGATTTAAAGACAAGTCATATTATTTTGTCAGTTCAGATCTCTTTGTCTTAATAGTTCTTTCCATGCAGAGAAAAGAAAGAACAGGATTGGGGAGAAAGATCGAATAGATGGAATATTGGAAGATAGTGAACTCGTGTCCCTGGAATACTGTTTGCAATATAGCTGTTGCAAGAATGACTGAAGAACACGCAGTAAGCCATGATATCAACCAGGATCCCCACGGAGAGTGCAAGTGATATTATACAGAAGAACTGGGGCAAGTGGATCAGAGCAGGCCACATACTGTATCCTGAAGCCTCAGGAAGACAAACAAGGTTCTTTCTACATCGCCAGTACTGGGTACTAACTTTCCCAACTGGTTTTTATCTCAGGCGGCTACTAGCTTGCCATTGCTGAAGAGATCTCATGAACCTCCCTTATACAGATGATGAATTAATACAAATTAAAGTGTAATGAAAGAAAAATTATAGTGAATCAATTCCTAGAAGGAGGATCAGTAGCCTGAGAAAGTTGCAACTACAAACATAAAATTGGTAGCTCAATTAAATTATAATCTGTGGAAGAGAGCTAGAAAAAAATTCAGGAAAAAATATAATTAAAAAAATTCCCAGTGACATAAACGACAATGCAAAAGATTTCCCTGAATTAAAAAAAATCAAGAATTTTAAATGAACAGATTAAATATATAAACTAAAAAAACAATAGCATTGCTAAAATTTGAATCAATGTTCTGAAACAGCAAATGGAAGACTCATCTAAGAACAGCAAGAATGTAAGTTCCAAGATGGCAGGTACTCTTTTGTATACCTTTCTCTACTTTCAGAACCTAAAACAGTACCCAGATTTTTGGGGCAAATTGCTTGGATCAGATTAGTCTTATTTTGTTTTTCCCCTTAGAAAGATATAAAGCCCCAGCAATAATTTACCCTCTCTTCCTTAGTTTTTTCCCTCTGTAAAATGGAAATGAAAGCAGTCATTATAGATTCATAGAATTGTTGTTAGAACTTAATGAGTTACCATATAAAATATTTTGGAAGAATACAAGACCCAGAAGGGAGGCAAGGGATCAGAGGATGGGAGGAGGTAGGTAGAGGGGGGCGAGGGCCAGGGGGGATATGGATACAATAGTGTTGCTGCGTTGTGTGCATCTGTGAATATTTGACAGCAAATCCCATCATTACATGCAAATATAATGCACTAATAATAAATAAATAAAATTGGAAAATATTTTGGAAGAGAAAACATAGCCCTTCAAAGAAGTGTGTTGGTACTAATAACATCCAGCTAAAACTTGAACAAAGTAAGTGGGATACAGGCGATTTTGTCTATATCCAAACTCCCAAAAGACCCCAGCAATTTTCAAAGTCATAGAGATAAGTCAATTTTACAAAATAACTCTTTCACAGCCATCCATCATCAGTCAGGTAGAGTGGGAAGTTGAGTCCAGTTCTTTCTTAGGTCCAGATGGTGAGGACCATTTGATTCTGGCTCATTGCTCATGCCCCTTAAGCAGCACACCTACTTCTCTGAATTTGTTTCTCACCAGGGCCCCTGTAGGGGAGAGGATGGGAAAGGAACCCCGAATCCAATGTGTTCTGGCCCAGAAGATAACCTAGTACCTCTCTTAAGTCTCCCTGATTCTGAAAATGTAGCTTCAGAAAATTCCAAAATAAAACACAAATATTCTTGGATTGGGTTACAATTTATATTTTCCTGCCAGTGGGATTTAGAACTTAAGGGAAATTAAGCAAATTTTAAAAATATAAGTAAAGTGAGAATAATGATTTGTAACTGGGAAGGTGTGGTTAGCTTCTTTCCATCTTGGCGTAGATCAGTACTGCCCTCGTGTATAAAAATAAATTAAATGTAGAGAATGCCTGCCAATATCTTTCCTCATCTATTTGATAAGATCATTTAATGATCATAGGCATTATCATGCTTTCAAATGTTCCTTTTAGAAGTTATACCTTTTGATAATAGTTTCAATTCAAGAAAGTTTAAACCAGGTAAATTCTCTGAATTTTTTTCTGCTATTAAAATCATCACCATTTACATAAATCTTGTGTTACCCAATATTTTAATGTTAACATTTACTTAAATTTATGTATCACCTATCATAGTCTTTTATTTTCTCGTTTTGTTTAACATGAAATGCACTTTGTTTACAGACAAATTAGCATTTGTGTTTCTGTGAATGTCTTTGAGTACGTATGTGTACGGTATGGTTTAATAAGAATGCTCTCTGTTTTTCTTTTTGTTCTTTTTTTTCTTGTTAATTCAGCATGTTCTTACATATTGAAGGGATTCGTTGCTACACATTCATATGTGCATATGTAATGATAATGTAACTTGAGCCTGATTCATATCCAGTATCTACCCTCCCCCTTTCACCTACTTCCCAGTCTCTATTCGCCAATATAATTTTCCCCTAGAATGTATATAAATGCCCATATACATGTATATTAATTTTTGAATTTTCAAGATTTAAATGCTTGCTTTAATATCATTTGGGTTCTGAGGGAAGCCTTGTATGCTTCTTTATCAATCGATTTAGCTATCTACCCATCTATCTCATTTAATGACTGCCTGTTAGTTACATTTTTAGAGGTATGCATTATAGCATTATAATATTTTTAAGAAAAAATCTATTGAAGGTCATTCATACATTGTTGTAATCTATTTCATATTGCATTTTTAAAAAATTAACGTAATATTTTTCTTAGACTAAATTTTAAAAGTAGAACCCTGAAACAAAAAAATTTAAGAAAATTTTTGATACCTAACAACAAAATATTTAGCATATTTATAATAGTCACAAAAATATTCACTGCAAATCATTTCAAATTTTGTGAAGTGGAAAGAATGGGAAATACATTTTTTATTTCCTTTAGTTTTATGTACAAATTTGCATTTCAAACTGATTTTTCTATAATACGTGAAGTGGTTTCTAATTTGTAGTTTTTATAAATCACAGGTGTCAGTCATTTCTCATACCATATCTCCTTCAAATTTGCTATTTGACTTTGTTTTAATGGACTTTCTTTTATTCACCCTTCACTTTTTTTTCTTTGTATGTAGTATGCATTTTAGTGCCTCAGGAAGTAATTCTGCACTCAAATAATGCATGAATATTTCCTATTTTAAGTCTTCCCTCGTTATGAGCACAATGAGCCATTTCATTTGATACTCCACAATAACTTTCCTTAGACCCACAATATGAAGATTAAATTTATGACAAAATATAAAACAAAAAGTCTTGATGATTCTGATACAAAGTTGTGTATAGTACCGACTACTGGTGTGCCTTTTATTACTCCAGGAAGCCTCAGATCTTCTTGATCATTATCTAATATTTCACTACCACTTTTTCTTTTTTTCCAAAGATAGAGGGGCACATTTCTTAACCTTCTTTCTAGAAGAAGATACTAATATAGTGCAAATTGATTGAATGTTCCCCGTCATTGCAGAGATCAGCAGAAGAGGAAAAATATGACTTTCTGGCTTATAGACTCATATATTTCTTTAGTTAATGAAAGCTTAATTCTAAGTTATCATTCAACTACTTAAATTCCATGGTTAATATCACAAGTACACTATAATTGCCTTATTCAAAGCCCTGATCATACTGGGTGAACACAGCACAAATGAAACCAGGAAGCAGGAGGCAAAGTAAAATAATTATGAAATGCTGCGATGCAAGCCATACCTCAGTACGAACATAAATAAAATTTGTAGCATTGTCAAGAACCCAAGTGTGAAGATTGTAAGATACCTGTTAGGATAAATGTCAGGTATAGTTCCAGAGTGACAGGACACTGAGATGCATCAAATACGATCCTTCCTTGAAGTCATCTCCACTAATGAAATTTTACCTGCTGAGTACTTAATTGTGTAGAAGACTGCTAGAAGGAATTCTGATTGCAGCATCATAAGTTTAACAAAAATCCAACTAATGGGGCTGGAGCGGTGGCTCGATGGTTACAGCGCTTGCCCGGCATGCACAAGTACACGGGTTCAAACCCTAGCAACCCACGTACACAACTAAGTGTCAGAGCAGCAAAAGCCATGAGAAAAACTCAATAAGAATTCTCTCTCTCTCTCTCAGTCCTTCTCTCTTAAAAAAAACCCAACTGATGAAACAATGAATGTGAATAAAATAAAGAAAGAATGTGTCCTTAAGTCCTTTTTGAATCTCAGTTAGCACACTGCCAGCTGGCTCCTTAGCAAGTATGAAGCACCAGCTGTGGAGTCTTTAAAATTAAATCCCCTAAAATTTTGTTTCCCAGAAGTATCAGACAATGAGTTAATGTAAAGCATGGAGTGTTTAGCTAAGTAATCTTCCTTTCATTTCAGTTATATAATTTAAATGATTACAACTCAACATTGCCCATTATGATAATAGCCATTTTACTTTAAAATTATTGGTTTTGTTTTGAATTTTCTCTTCATTCTTTAGATATACAGGTTGGAAACTCTTCAGACTTTCAGTGTAGATTATTCTAGATTATCCCCAGAGATGCCTGATCACTTGGGGATTCTCAGGGGACAATATTTATTGTACTTTCCAAATCTCCTTGAAATTAATGTTCAAGAAATTAAAAATCAAACAGAATTCTCATTAGCCTCATGGACCAAGTCAAAATGAAGCAGTCAAATGTGCTAGGATTACTGGAAAATTGGTGATTTCTAAAAGGTAGCATGAGCATCCAGATTGGGAGTTCAGGTTGATAGATTTGGGGAGAACCCTTCATACACCTTTTATTTTTTATAATAAAATGGCTATTGTGTATTAAATGGAAGAAAGTTGCTCTTTTGCCTGAATTGCTGATCTTCCTCCTGCAGAAATGGCCACAGGTATTAGCCACTATAACTTCCCCTTGGCACTTAATTATCCTGCCTTTCCTGACTCCATTCCTTACCATCTCGTCCAAGTAGGGAACTATTTTATTTGGTAATTATTTATTTGCATGAAGTAAACTCTCTCTGTGTTCTCTGGTTGCCTGACACACACTTCTAATAGAATGGTTCCTGTCCAACATGCTTGGAAATCTCATAACCAGTGTACTCAGTCATCGTCCTGTAAGCTTCACAAAAAATGAGTGAAAATGGGAGAGGATATAGAGGATTCTGTTATATCACAGCCCAAAAGAGGAAATTTATTCCAAATACAGGGAATTAGTCACAGGTCTTTGAAAATAGAAAGTCTGTTTAATATTAAATTAGTGCCATTTTAATGAGTCAGGTTTTTGTGTCACCTTTGTGTTACTGGACGGTGGTAGGACGAAAAGAGCAATGATGGAAACACAAACGGTCTCTCAAAGATTTTCTTCAAAGTCTGATATGTTCTGTCAGCTGGTATCCATTGGTCAAGAGAGATAACAGAGCCTCCAGATAAATCTGTGGGATTAGGAGTCTAACCCTTGCCTACACAGAGGGATATCAAATACTTGGAGGATTTACCACCCTTGTGGAGATGAGGGGGATTCTGTAAGGGAGCATGGTTATGTTAGTATAAAGAATGTATACCATGGGGCTGGAGCGGTGGTGCAGTGGTTAAGGCATTTACCAGGCATGTGTGAGATTGCAAGTTCAAATCCCAGCACCACGTACCCAACAATTTTGGAGCAATGGAAGCCACATGAAGAACTAAATAAAACTGATTCTCACTGTTCCTCTCTTTCTTAAAAAAAATGCCTGTCACATACACATGTGCATCTGAAACATCTTTATTTCAAATGGAAAATGTATCATTCCAAAAAATAATTGGCTTAGGACTGGAGAGGTGGTTCAGCAGTAGAGTGCTTGCCTGGCATGTGCAAGGATCCAGATTTTATCCCCAGCACCACATACACCATATACTCAACTAAATGGAGGAAAACTAAATCCAGATGAAAAAATAAAATTAATTCTTCCTTTGTCTCTCTCACATTCCCTCTATTTAAAAAAAAAGTCACAGACCCTTTTTAGGGCTTATATATTGAATTTCAAGTGTATGCTATAACATCAAGAAACCCATAATCACCATCCTCAATTCATATCTTAAATTTTTACTGTTTTATCCACACAATTTTTTCTCTTTAACTTCAGAAATGTGGCAAAAAATCTACTATACTTTTTGTTCTCAGGGAGGACTTTCTTACAGAACCCAAGATGAAAGAAACTACAAGTTTTATTTCTCAAGCTTGAACCATTTATGTTATTTTGGTAGATGTTATAGAAAGGAAATCTTGCCTTCGAGGAAGGAGATTTAGAGAGGAGAGAGTGAGAGAGATAGACAGACAAATGGACAGACAGATGGACAGACACATACCAAGGGGATTGTGGGAGGAGATGCCTATTGCAAGACTAAAAGAAATAAAAGGTGACTAAGCTGGATGACACAGGGGAAAGGTGGAGACCTCAGCAAAGACGGCTGTGCTTGGTAGTGATGGAGCTTAGTGTAGTTCTCAACTTCCCTCCACGTTTCAGGCTGCATTATACTGGTGATTTGGAAGCAGAATTTCACTGGACTTTTAGTATCCTCACAGTGACAGTGCCACTGGAGGGTGACTATGGTGATCTAAAAGTTAAATATCATTACAAATTTCTCAAACATCAAGAAGGATTTTCATATCAACCTATCAACAAGGCAACTTTATATTCAAATTAAATTGATCTAAATAAAATAAGGGACTTTATATTTCTTAGACATTTGAATTTAAGATCTGAAATTTATATCTTCTGCACTTACAGGGAATTTTATATTGGTCAGTGCCAAAATATCCTATTACAACATATTTGGAGTTAAGATTCTTTTTCTTTTTAGTTGCTTATGCCTACTTTAGTTGACTCATATTGATAGAAAAGGGAAAAAATTCATCTACAAATTATTATATGGGAACTTGCAAAAGATCTACTTCATACAGTGATGAAGAGGTGTTTGAAAAGAAACAAGACATGAAGCTACCTCATACCTGATACATTTTTGTGATCTCTTGGTTTATTTCTCCAATTCAAGTCTCCTCCCAGACTCACTTCATTCCACTCAGATCAATCTCATTGACACATTCTTTACATATATCTTTACCCAAGAACCTACGTGGCTTCCTGTTTCCACCAAATCAAGTTCAAGCGCTCATACTCTTCTTCAGTGTCCTCTATCATTGTGCTGTATCCGACATATCTAGGTGAAGCTCCAGTCCCACTCTGGCTTCATCTCCATATAAAAATCCTACCATTTCCTCTCTACCTTCATATACTAGAATTTGAAGCTCAATTTGTTGAGCTTTAGCTTAGTTATCTTTAATTAATGAAAAACTAGGGTAACTTTAGGATCATTATGATAATTTTACTGAACTGAATAGGCTAGGATCTATCATGTACTTAATAAATATGCACGACATTCTCTTTTTTCTATTCATTATTTAATTACATTTTTTACAAAAAAATTAGTATTTCTATGTTTTGGTGAAGTAAAAAGAAAAATAAGTCCACGGACAAGTCCTATGTAGTGCAAAATTTAAAGGTAGAAAAGAGATAGTGAGTACTCGATTCTCTTCATTCAATCCTAACTTCAATTGTTCTTGTTCTTTTTGAAGGTGGAAATATGTTGTGCACCAGAATCCTGTTATGCATTCAAGTCAAACTTAACTACTTTATCTTAATTTCTTGCTATCTCCACTTCCAATGCCTTAATTTAGATATTTTAACTGTGTTCTCATGGCTGTTTTTCTTCTGTACTAACTTCTGTTGCCTCTCACTAACACCTCCACTAACAGAATAACATACACATTTTAATTTTAATCAAATGATTCATACAATTGTATCATACTTCGTGCAGAAAAACATTGAAAGATCTATTACGTTTCGCTATTTATGGTAGATTTAAATTTTGCTTTCCTACTAGAATGCAAGTGGCTTAAGGAATGAAAATCAATTCCTTTCATTTTTATATTGCCAATACTTATCCATCACAGTGCTTGGCAAACCAGCTGAATAGGAGAACACTGCTATGAAATCCTTCTGGACGTGTTTCATAGAGAAATTATAGGATGCAATCAAACATGAACATGCAGCTCTGTCAGAAGTTCTAGTTGTATGAACTAAGGATGTGGACATGTACTATGGAAAACTGCTTGGACCCTCTGACCCTCACTTTATCATCTTTAAAATGCAGTTAAAAAATCTGTTGAATATCTATTTTTCAGATTTAATTTTTGGATGAAACAAAACAATGACTGTGACAGAGCTATTATTCTAGTTTATATTGCTGAGCAATAGACTATTAAGCTATACAAAACTTACCAGCATAAACAACTATTTTATTATGCTACAGATTCAGTGGGTTAGGAATTAATTATGGAAGGATGCAGCTGGAAGTTCTCTCCTGGTGGTCTTAAATGCTGAAGTCAGCTGGCAGCTGGGACTGTAATTATTTGAATGGTTTACCTTGACTGCTGGAACACTCTTTCAGAGTCCTAAAGTGTCAGGTAAAACGTTTAACTATCCAGAGGCCACCATGCTATAAGAAAACGTATGCCACAAGCACAGGCCATGTGTAGAACATTCAAGCTTCAGGTCCAGGCTGATTCCCACATAGCCACTTTGTCTCACTCACATGACCAGCACTTGATTTTGATCCCAGCTGAAATTTCAGTTGGAGCTACTTGCTGGAGCACCTGGGTGTGGATATTTCAGGTGGCCAGGGCTTCCTCACAACATGGGGAGACTTATATGATGGCTCAGAGCTCGAAATGCAAACAATCTGAGCAGAAAGCTGAGCTGCATTGCATTTTTTATTCTATGTTTGGAATCCACAAAAGAAATTCTCCTGAATTCTTTCTGTTACAAATGAACCTCTGAAGTTGTTCCAGATACAAAAGGAGGAGATGTAAGCACACTATTTAGTGATAGGTATAATAAAATATCTATTTGCTGTTTATAATCACCACTTAAATATAGATTATATTGGGTTAAAAATATAAGACCTTTTATCTTATAATCTTCCAAGAAAGGTAATTTCATCTATTTTCATTATATTAACCCTACTGTCAAAACCACAACTAAATGTATCTGTGTCATCTTTCATGACAATATAATCTTCAATATAATCTGGTACTCTAACTGCTTCTTTTTTAGCTTTAAATTTTGAACTATTTAGAACTTGGCCATGGGCTTCTTTTTCTTCTCTCTAGCAGTGGTCCCATTCATTCTTACAATCTGAAGTCTATATAAATGCTAATTAATCTCAAATATGTAACTCTAAACAGAAACTTCTTTTTAAATCCATATACTCACATATAACTTCCTTTCTGAAATCTCAATTTGCATAATAGTATTTCAAATTTAATAAACCTATAAAGAATATTGTATTCAATTTCCCAAACAAGTACAGCATCAGTGTAGTCGACCACTGCCCATCCTAAAGTTAAACTATGACTTTTTTCCTCTTTTCTTGCTACTCTTATACATAATCATTATAGTTTTCCTTGAATATTGGTGATAATTATTTTGAAGTGGTTTCTAAGAGATGGATGCATAAAAATTGTAGGTCTAAAGTTTGTATTATATGTTGGCTGTTTACATAACTGTCTACATAGCATATATCCCATACAGCATCATGAAAGTAAAAGATGATATACTACTAATAAATTATCATGGCCAATATTTTTTTATTTTATTTTTGAGCAACCTTACAAGATTTTAACAAAATAATATAAAATGTGTATATATTCTGGATATTGCATTTATCCCCAGGAGTGCCCCCCCAATTACCCTCCCTTATCCCTCCCTTCCCCTTCCCACTATAACTCTTAAAAAAGTATTAGATTGTAAAGCATTGCATCTTATCTGGAATATTTTAATTCTAATCGTGTTATAAAATACTATGCTTTTCTATGTCTTGCACATGTACCTCCCAGAACACACATGTATACACACACATACACATACACACACACATGTAGTCAGGCTTCACTCAATCTTTTCTCAATTTTATTGAAGGTATTTAGAACATTTATGAAAATAAATAAACCAAAAGTAGAAGAATCTGTTGGTATGACGTCTTCCTATAAAACTTTTAACTAACAGTGTGAACTAACAGAGAACCGTGTTAACAGTTTAAACTAACAATGTTAACTGTTTTAATAAAAATTTTAAAGAATTGATGCTTAACAAATTAAAAAAAACTGACATCATGAAATTTCGCTATTAACTCAGCTACTACTCTTTCTTGGGAGCTGTAAGATTTCCCTTTTTTCACTATTGCTTCCAACTACTTGGTCAACTGTTTACTTACCAAGTAGTTGAATGTAGACTAGTTCAAGTCATCCTGGAAACCCTGTTCTCCCTATCTGTTATTAGTGGTGATACATTTATTACATAATTCTGAAGAGTAAGCCTACGGTAAAGACTGCTGCATAACTTCTCTAAACAGCTTCCTAGTTTTTCAGTCAGAAACATGAGGGAATGGTTTGGATATGTGATGTCCCTTGAAAGCTCCTGTACAAGAACACAGGAATGCTCGAAGATGAAATGATTAGATTGTGAGAATTATGACCTAATCAGTGCATTAATCCATTTGATATATTAATCATTTGAATGTGTTTATGGGTGGTACCTTTAGGCAGGTGGTGCATAAACGGATGAAGTAGGTCATTGGGAGTGCGTGCTTGGGAATTATATTTTCCTTGGCTTCTTTCATTCACTCAATCTCCCTCCCTCTCTCTCTCTCTCACTCTCTCTCCTTCCCGGCTGTCATAAACTGAGCCATGATGTTTTTCCTCACCTCCAGCCCAGATCTGTGAAGTTGGTTGACCATGAACTGAACCTCTGAAAACATGAGCCAAAATAAACGCTTTTCTTCTCCAAGTTGTTTTTATCAAGTCTTTTTTTTTTTTCAGAGAGAGCAAAAAAGAGAATCAATTTTATTTAGTTTTTCATGTGATTTTCGTTGCTCCAACGCTTCGTTGTGTACATGATGCTGGGGTTCGAACCCACATATGTGCCAGGCAAGCGCGGTAACTGTCTAGCCACCGCTCCGGCCTTTCTTATCATTTCTTTTGATCACAACCAAGTAAAGCTAACTAGAAGACAGGAGAAGAACTTCTCTTTAACTCTGAGAGAAGGGACTCTGTGAGAAAGTGAAGACTGGAACTGTGATACTCTACTCTGCATCAGATGAAGTCCACACACAAAACAATATCCAACACTCAGAAAGATGGAAGAACTTGGGTTTAATAATATCATTGAGTCATCAAATAAATTAGTAATGAAATCATTCATTTTCTGAACTTCTAGTTAGAAGGAAAAGACACTTATTGTTTTAAATTGTTTTAGCTGAATTTTATGTTACATGTATTTGAAAGCATCCTGATTCAGGGACTCTACAAACTAATTATCCCTGACTTCTTAAAAAAAAGTAAAAATCTTAAAATATTAAAAAAAATTGTCACATGTTTCAAACCATCCAGTCTTCCCTACTTTTACCTGCCCACCCTGTCTTATCTTCTTTTGTTGCCTCTTCACCTCCTCTTCTGTGTCCTTTATGTCACTGTCTCTGTGACATTAACTATGTGCATGCATGTGCACCTGTGTGCTTGCACACATACACATACAAGCAAATGCAGTCTCAATCAATGCTGCAACCACTTAGATCACAGAAAAGCACTGATTACTCCTGATTAACAATTAGTGCATAGTTGACTAACCATTTTGAATATTAAGCTACTCTGCATATTAAATAACAATTGTTTCTATATTGCAAGTTCCAGAAATTTTTGTTAATAAGCCTATAAAAAAAGCATTTGGATTTTTTTCACAAATAGATCTTTTTTATTTGTCACTATTAAAAATCTGAATTTTAAATAGATTCTTGAACTGGTGGTTCATATCCATCAGCTCATTCAAACCGTAGCACCTGTCTCATCTCCAGTAGCTTTTCCAGAACTATTACCTTCACATAATGCTCCTTGAGTTTTCCAAATTCAAACTTGGGCATCTTTTCTAACAAAGACATCATGATTAGGATAAATAGACTGACAAGTCTTTTCTATGTCTTTCTCTGTGCTGTCTGTAATCTATTTATTGACCACTTCTTTGAAGTCATTTATCTGCACTACCCGGGTCATGATTTCCATCATCTTCTTCTGGAATTGGTGGACCTGTTGGTGCTGAGCATGAGAAGTCTTCTGTATCTGATTCTTATATTTTTTAATAAAATCAACACAGAACAGATGCAGCAATTAACATTAATAGTCTTGATATCAACATGGGCTTCAATCATGGTCTGCCATTTTTTGACCATGGAACACATTTTGTTCAGTAACACAGGTAAGATCCTTGCCATGGAAGTTGGTCAGGCAGTTTTTTTCCCTGATCATCCTCAGTAATTATCTTGAATTTCCTAAATGCATCTTCATATTTCTGCAGATCAGTAAGACTCACTTCAAACACACAACTATTAAGGCTTTTAGATGCAGTTTTTTTTCCCTTGGGTCTTTGTGACTAATGCTTTCCCAATATTTCTTATATTGAATATAGTCAGTGCTTTTCATCATACCAATCTTTCTTAGAAAATAAATCAACCACTTTCTTCTTGGATCCCTTCTTGCAGCCTTTGGTAAGATGCTTGTTCCTGTCTATCACAATGATGATGCTCAGTGAGCCAAAAAGCGCATTTTTATACCAAAAAATTGGATATATTAACTTCAGTTTTGGATGAATATAGGCAATAAAACTGAATCAATATGTAGAATCCATTAGGTAGGACCTATTAAATAGGTACTATTTTAATAGCCATTTATTACTAATAAAACTTGCATTATATGTGCTTAATAAATACACAAATATTATTGAATCATAAAATGGGTAATTAGTTTTTTGAATTTAATGTGCTGGGTTTGCACATGAAAACAAATTTCTGATTATACACAGCCTTGAATAGATATTTTATTTTCACAAGTTATTCCAATGGTTGTAAACCTAAATTTTCCAGGAGTTGGAGACATTTCTCTGGCATCCAGATTTGAAGCTTTCAGTTAGTAAATGATCTCATTATTTACCATTTAGGTTTTGTTTCCCCCTCAAGTATAATCATTGACAACCATAATCTGAAATCCTTAAGAAACACCTTATGTTTACCCCTTGCTACAAATTTGCACCATGCAGTCTAATCTAATTTTGATGTATGAAACATTAGCTGTAGTGTTTTAATTAACACTATAGCAGGATTCTGGCAATTACATCTCAAAGCATTTAGCTAGCTGAGTTAGATTTTATACACATTTAACAGATGTATTAAAATTCAAGCACCAATGCTTGAATCAAAAAGAAGAAATTATATCTTTATGTATTATTTCCAATGAAAATGAAAAATATGAAATTAAGTAAATAAATAAATAGCTTCAATTGAGCAAAAATCAATCCAAACAAAATGCAGTTTGGAAGATAGGTACTTATTCTATGCTGCATGTACCAACTTTGGAAGCTGGAATTCCCCCCCCCCCCTTGTGCTCTCATTCTCTCCAATACACCACCTGATAAAATGTATGTCACTATGACTTCAGTGTTTTGTGCCTTATTTGTCACTAGTAAAAGAGAAAAAAATAAAGAAGTAAAATGAGTTTTAATGGCCCTCTCAACTTTCTTTAAATTTCCTTGGAATCTTCCAAGATGAATACATTAGGATTTTACACAATTTTCCGTTGAATAATATGATATTTCAGATGAATAGAGAGATAAAGGGAGGTGAAGGAAAGGTTTTCAGTAGTAATATACATTTACCTTAGGGAAATAGTCAAGACAAGCACCACTCGATTTCACTCATAATTGAAATGTTAAGGAG
The DNA here is from genome assembly GCA_004027875.1 of Aplodontia rufa. Taxonomy (NCBI): domain Eukaryota; kingdom Metazoa; phylum Chordata; class Mammalia; order Rodentia; family Aplodontiidae; genus Aplodontia; species Aplodontia rufa. The sequence goes on along the minus strand of PVKS010004446.1, from coordinate 74,037 downwards.
TTGATCACCTGGTATATGTCAGACATAGGCGCAAGGAGTTCTGCTGTGCTCTCGCGCAGTAGGGTGACTATAAATAATAAAATGTATATTTAAAGGGTAGAAAAAAGGACTTTGTTTTCAATGTAAAGAGATAACAAATGATGAGTTAGATATGTTTAACCATTTTAAGCATTATAAACCATGCACATATCAGAGCATCACATGACACCCCATAAATAAGTCATAATTTCTGCTCCCAACTGTAAGCACTTAATAGGGATAAAGACATACACAGAATTTATTATACATTTTTATAGAAAAAATTGTGAAATTTTAAGGAATAGTCACCCAAAGATATGTGACTTCATTTTTTATATTATAGGTGAAACGATTATAAGGAATATATTCCCTCTGCCTTTATTCCAGTGTTCAGTTTTTTTTACAATGTTCCCCAATCTCCTTTACTATTTTTTAAATTACTCTGAATTTCAGTTCAACCTAGAGAGTTGTTTTATTTTTGTAGTAGCTGAATATTTTATTTCTCACTCAAATTATTCCCTTGTTTATTAAAAGCAGACCTACATGTTATCCATAAGTATCCTTTCATTGTACCCTTTCATTTGAATACAAAATTCCATAGTTGAATAGTTGTCACCAACTACATTGAAATAGAAATTCTCACTCTTCTTTCCTATGTCAATGCCCTACACAGATCTTTTTTTATTTTAAACCACTTCTGCTACCAGTTATTATTTTATCTTTCAAAACAGAAACATTTGTATCCATAGGAAATCACATTGTCCTGGGCATCTTTCTATGCCTTAGAGAAGTTTTGTGAGATAATGGGTGATCATGCCTTCACTGCTGTTTGGAACCTCCAACACCACAGCAGCATTGACAGAGGTGTTGTTGACAAGAAAAAATAATAGAGGCTATGACAAGTTAATGTTCCAGTGCTTGAAAAATGTGCCAATCTTTGTTATTTTCAAAATATGCATTCTAATTTTGAGAACTGACTTTAAGTGAATATTACACAAATATTCCATACAATCTCCCCCGACTTATACCTTTTTTAAAATTACACAATGAAATAACTAAAATGTAGGGGTTGGGGATTTAGCTCAGTGGCAGAGTGCTTGCCTAGCACGCTCAAGGCCCCGAGTTAGGTCCTCAGCCCTAAAACAACAACAACAACTACAACAAAAAAAAAAAAACTAAAATATCGTAGCACATGTGCAGAAATTTTAAACCTTTGAAAAAGAGTTTGTAGATTATTATAAGCACAGTTAATATATTGGAAGAAATCCTTGTGAGTTATTATCAATACAAGTAAAATAGCAGCAAAACCACTAAAAAGAGCAAAATTGAATTGTAAACGAAGCAAAAATTTTAGGAAAAATAAATATAATTGTTATTTTACTCAATTTGTCTATCCATTACAGCCCAGCCTTAATTTTGGAATGATAACCTAAAAAATAGACAAATTAAAGAGTTGATAGGATATTCATTAATTGAATTTAAGGATGGATGGAAATATCTGAATGGAAAGGCTGACAGAATAATCTCCAAGGTAAGGTATTATTTCCTAACATTCATCTTGATATAAACAGTAATCATTATATACTAGAAAGAGCAATTAGGTTAATAAGATTGTAGAATATTATCCTAGACATCACTACTCCCACAGAATGTTCAACTTTTCACAAATAAGAACACCTGTAAGACCTCTCCACTTTAAAAATAAGTGTGAAACAACTTTACAACCCAGAGAATAGAATAAAAGTCACATGGAAAGGGTAAGAGAACATGATCCCATTGCCATTCATTATCCCTCCACTTGAAACAATTTTACACAGCAAAGAATGCTCAAGGACCCTGACTTCTACAGAAAGAACAGCAAACTGGAGGTGGGCATCCAGCACTTCTGACATTCAAGATTCTTCCAAACTAGCCCACTCCTATATGAACTCAAAGGAAATACAAGGGGAGATAGCATGGCCAGCCTCAGCAACTTAAGGAGGCCCTGTCTTAAAATAAAAAAAATAATATATCTGGGGATAATGACTCAGGAGTTAAGTGTTCTTGGGTTCGTCCTCAGTACTCCTCCCCCCAAAAAATAATTTTAGTTAGGAGTATGTCTTCAGTTTGTTTTTTAATTCTAAAATCTCAAATGTTTATATGATTATCCATCACATTTACCCCTTACTATAATCCTGTAATCTTATTATTGTATGGATGGAATAATTATTCCTAGGAGCAAGGAGTTTATATTTTAAAGAATAATGGAAACTAATACTTTATAAGTGAAATAAAAACACTATTCATTAATTTTAAACTCATTTAAATATTTTATTTTCTCTTTATAGTGAAAAAGGTGTAATATTTTTATTGTGTCTTAATGAGATACACTAAAATATGTATAGTACATGATTTGCGCATGTGTGTCAGAGGTGTATTATGCGATTACATACATCACTGTTACATTCATCACTATTTTTGGAGGCAGTATCATTCTCTTGCTATTCCAGTTGCTATCATTTGGATCTGGAATGTTCTCCAAAATCTCTTTTCTTGAAGACTTGGTCCCAAGGCAGCAATATTCAGAAGTAGATATTTGGGGAATTGATGGGATCATGAATGCTTTGACCTCATCAATGGATCAATCTATTAATGAACTCATGATTTGAATAAACTATCAGGAGGTAGTGTAAACTATAGGAGGTGGGGCCTAGATGGAGATAGGGGGTCACTGGGGGGGTCTGCTCTTCAGGACTATATTTTGTGCCTGGTCTCTGCTCCTGCACACACTCTCTCTCTCTCTCTCTCTCTCTCTCTCTCTCTCTCCTGTTCACCATGAGCAGAGTTTTCCTTTGTAATAGTCTTCCATCTTGATGTTCTGTCTCGCCTCCATCCCAAATAAATAGAGCCAGACAAACAGGGACTGAAGCTGTGAGCCAATAGACATCTTTCCTCCTTCAAGTTATTTTTCTTGGGCATTTGTTACAGTGATGGAAAGATGATTAATAGTTATTAACCAATATTATAGATGAGGAGAAAATAAAATAATATAAAACACATATTATTGTTTGGAACTATAAAACATCTGCTTTTTTGAGTTAAATAATTGAAACTTACCCTTCAAAATTAAAAATACCCTTAAAACCACAGTTTCTATGTCCTTAGTTTACCATTGTTCCCTAATTTAATTTAATAAAGGTGTACAGAAAACTGGCTGAACCCCGAAATACATTTCAACAACCATCATGGTAGCTTGTAGTACAAACCACCATATCCAGCTTAAAGAAGAAATTAATTATTAATAATTCATCTAAACGGAGCCACTTTCTATATTGGAAATATGTTCCTACCAAATTCTCATTTATTCACTTCTCAGGCACATCCTGTTATATAAGCTTTAGGGTTCTTTCTTAGACAGTTAAAAAAGGAAGGTTTTGATGTTTATGTTCTTGTATCATCTATTGCTTTTGTATTCTTCTGGTGAATACTCAGCATTCATGCATTATACATGTAAATTTATAGATGGATTGAAGGGCTCTTCAAGTTTTGGCACAAGTGATATTACTTTTATTCATAGGTATCCTTTCTCAACACCTGGTATCCAAGCGCTATTCATAAGTGGATTATGAAAAGTACAAAAATTATTTTTGAGAGGAAAAATAAACTTTCCACTGAATTATTTCACTGCCTTTCTGATTGTTGGCAAAAAAATAAAACAAACAAACAGAAAACAAGGGAATCAATTTTTTTCCTCACTATAGGTGAAAGGGTTTCTATGGTCCCAGATTTCCATATATCCCTTATGTGAATGCAGTTAACACCCCAAGGTTAGAATCTGCTTACTAATCAATATTACTACTCAATTCAAGTGCACTTTGCAAGATCACTTTTATGAAAAACCCACGTGGGAAGAAAGGCAGAGCTGATATCCATCTTCTGCAGTGCAACCCATGGTATCTCAGCTACATGCTGAGCTTAAAATAGCTTTCTGTAAGATGCTGTGGCATGGTGACCACATGCTCCTTGCAGCTGCAGAACATCTTAGTAGTTCTAGCCTAGTCTCTTGCATGCAGTTTGCTAAATCAGCTGTAGTTTACAGGATCCCCAAAACATGCTCTGCCATTTTTTCCAGCAAAATTGTAAAGAAAATTGGGTAAAGATTTCCCTTTTCTTACCTGTAAAAATAATTTACATACAAAATCACTATGGAAAATTTCCAGATGAAATTAAAGAAATACTTCCAGCTAGAATTTGTTCAAGGAACAATGGAAAATATAAGAAAGTCAAGTCAAATTTTAAGCTCTCACAAGATCTTGTCTCATTTTAAACTGTGTATTTAGATAGTCTCTTACCAATAGTATTTAGGTCCTCCATTTAAATCCTTCTCAAAAGGTGTGTGCATGAATTGTATTCTAGCTCTATGACTTATTAATAATTTGATCTTCATGAAATAACTCAAGATTTCTGAGTCACCGAATACTCATAATTAAAGCAGAATATTTCAAGGATTTAATGAGATAATACGTATAGTATTTCTGTGGATAGCTACTTCATAAGCATGGATAATCTTTCTTCTGCACATGGGATTAATTAGTGTTGGTTAAACTTCTGCTATTTCATTTTCCATAGTACCTAAAAATGCAAATCTAAAAGAATTTTTGTGCCTCATTTGTTTTTTCCATAACCATGTGATTTACCATCTCTGCCAAGGACACTTTATTTGTGATAATCTGAATTACTGCCCACCCAGAAAAAGACTCTGAACACTGCTGGGGGCCAAAATCTGCCATCTGATATGCATTGAAGCTTAACTCTGAAACGCAAAATAAGTTAAACTTTCCACGGACTGACAGCAGCATTTGTAGATGATTTATGATCTTACCCTATCATCCATAAAAGTATTTCCTTACAGCGGTATATCCTAAGAATTTTTCATAGTAGTTATCTGATGCCCCATATCATCACCAATATTTGTCGTTTGATGTTCTTGGCATTCTGAATGGAGTTAAGGTGAAATCTCAGCATAGTTTTAATTTGCATTTCTCTAATTGCTAGAAATGTTGAACATTTTTTCAACTATTTCTTTATTTGGGAAAGATCTTTTCCGTTCTTTTGCTCATTTATTATTTGGGGTATTTTTTATTTTATTTATTTATTTATTTATTTATTTATTTATTTGTGTGTGTGTGTGTGTGTGTGTGTTAAGTCTTTTAAGTTCTTTGTATATCATGGGTATTAATGCCCTGTCTGAGATGCAGGGAGCAAAGATTTTTCCCATTCTGTAGCTTCTCTCTTCATTATTTCCTTTTTTGTGAGGGAGCTTTTTAATTTGGTGCCATCCTATTTATTGATTTTTCCTTTTACTTCTTGGGTTTTTGGAGGTCTTGTGCGGGAAGTTATTCCTGAGCCAATGCATTGGAGTGTTGGGCCTACCTTTTCTTCTAGTATGTGCTGGGATTTCTGGTCTCATTCCTAGGTCTTTGATTCTCTTTGAGTTCAGTTTCGTGCAGGATGAGAGACAGGGACTGAGATTCATCTTATTGCATATGAATTTCCAGTTTTCCCTGCATCATTTGTTAAAGAGACCGTCTTTCCTCCAACTTAAGCTTTTGGCTCCTGTGTTGAGTAAGAGGCAACTGTCTTTAGGTGAGTTTGTCTCTGTGTCTTCTATTCTATTCCATTGATCTTGATGTCTATTTAGGCACCAGTAACATGCTCTTTTTTGTTATTATAGCTCTGTAGTATAATTTGAGATCTGGTGTTGTGATTTTTCTAACTTCATTTTTCTCACTAAGGTTTGCTTTCGTTATTCTGGGCCTCTTATTTTTCCAAATGAATTTCATGACAGCTTTTTTGAATTCTTTGAATAAGGTCATTGGGATTTTGATGGCTATTTCATTGAATCTGTATAGTGTTTTAGCTAATATGGCCATTTTGATTCTATTAATTCTCCCTATCCAAGAACATGGGAGGTCTTTCCATCTTATAAGGTCTTCTTCAACTTCTTGCTTTAGTGTTCTATAGTTCTCATTGTAGAGATCCTTCACCTCTTTTGTTAGATTGGTTCCCCAAGTATATTATTTTTTTGAACTTATTGTGAACAGATTAAATTTTCCTAATTTCTTCCTCAGTAGGTTCATCATTGGAATAAAGGAATGCAATTGATTTATGAATGCTGATTTTGTATCCTGCTACCTTGCTGCATTCATTTATTAACTCTAGAAGTCTTCTGGTGGAGTTTTTTGGATCTTTTAAGTATATAATCATTTAATCAGTGAACAATGATAGTTCGAGCCCTTCTTTACCTATTTGTATCCCTTTAATTTCCTTCTCTTGCCTAATTTCTCTGGCCAGAGTTTCAAGGACTATGTTGAATAGGTGTGGTAAAAGTGGGCATCCTTGTCTAGTTCCTGTTTTCAGATGAAATGCTTTCAGTTATTTTCCATTCAGAATAATGTTGGCCTTAGGTTTGTCATAAATGGCCTCTATTATGTTGAGGAAAGTTTCTTCTATTCCTATGTTTTCTAATGTTTTATATATGAATGGGTGTTGTATCTTGTCAAATACTTTCCCCACATATATTGAAATAACCATATGATTCTTGTTAATTGCAACTTTTACCCCCTATTCATTATATATATATATATATATTTGGACTCAAAGATCAAAACAATTTCATAATTTCTATCAATCAACCTCATGAAGGATAATTTTCTTCCTCCTTCACTCTATATTATATGACCCATAATTTTGTAATTACTAGACCTAAACTTGACGCTTGATTGAATACTGTAGTCAACTTTCACCAAGCCTCAATTTAGTCAAGTTATAGATATTCTCCAGTGATGGTGGCAAACCTCTCTGATCTCCATGTGACCTGCCAGGGACAATTGGCAGGTCATGTTCACATTCTCCTAAAAACTATGTTAAAATCATATGATGGAGAATTTCATAAATATTCAAGTAAACCACATATTGAAATGAATCCTAATCTATCTGCTATTCCCTGGTAACAATATTAACCATTTACCATTTGTTTAATTTAAGCTCTGTACATTCAATAACTCCCTGATTCTCATTGCTTAAAGTGAATTTTTTACACTCTGAAAGACCAATAAAAATAATAAGTTCTAGCATTCTATAAAACAATGGTAGAACTATAGTTCACAACATCCCATTGTATATTTTGTTAATAATTAGAAGAGAGGGGCTTGAAGTCTTTAAGCACAAAGTAATGATATGCAGATGAGAATGTTAATTACACACACACACACATATATATATATAGAGAGAGAGAAAAAATACACTGAAAGCCATAAATATGTACAATTATTATATGTTAATCCAAACTTAAAATTACATTTAGGGTGATTGTTAAGAAGTTAACATTTCCAAAAACTGTGGTATAAATACATACAATGGCATTCTACTCAGCTGTTAGAAAGAATGATATCAACTTTTGCAGGTGAATGAATGGAAATGGAAAAATATCATGCTGAGTGAAGCAAGCCAAATCCAGAGACTTAAGGCTCCAATGTTTTCTCTCATATGTGGAAGATAGAATACAACCTAAGGTAGGATGAAAGTTAGTCAAGTTTACTTAATAGACCCACCAAATCTGAAGTAATACATAAGCTGTGGGGACTATAGCTACTGAAGAGGACACTTAACTCCCAAGAGAACTCCAAATTCACCCAGTCAGGTGTATAAATATAGTAATTTCAGTGTTTAAATTACATGTATAAGGAGGAACTACAGAGGAGTCATGAGATCAGGGAGTGGTGGAAGCAACGGAGATCCTGGATGAGGAGCAGGTTTAAACTACTCTATATGAATGTGATCCAATGAATCCCGTCATTATGTAAGACAATGTTGAACCAATAAATAAATAAGTAAAAAGAAGTTAACGTTTGTTGACTTCCCTGATCTGTCATTATTCACTGTATACAAGTATAAAACTACCATACTATACTCTATAAATTTGTGCCATTAAAATAACATATGAAAATATGGGCTGGAGCAGTGGCTCAGCAGTTACGGTGCTTGCTTGGCATGTGCGAACTCACAAGTTCTAACCCCAGCACCACCCGCCATGTATACAGCTAGGTCTCAGAACAACGAAGTCAGATGAAAAACTGAATAAAATAGATTGATTCTCTTTCTCTCTCTCTTTCTCTCTATCACACACACACACACACACACACACACACACACACACACATACACTGTCCCCTCTCTCTTTAAAAAAATAATAACATTTGAAAACAAAGAAGGAAGATATAGGTCTTTATAGTTCAATTTTGATAAATTAATTTCCTTCATGTGATCAATACTTACATCAAAATATAGAATAGAATGTTTAATTCATGTGGAAACGCTCGATCAGGTTCCCTCCCATTCAGTTTTCTTACACAGAGTTAACCAGTGTTCTGATTGATTTCATAGATTAGTTTTATAAAATTCAGATTAGGCTAGTTTTACTAGTTTTCTAAAGTCTAGCTTCATTCAATCAGCATACATCTATCTATTCAATACATCCTTACTGCAGGATATGCATTCATTTTATAAAATATATACATTTTATTCTGGATGTTCCTGTAAGGGTGATTTTTTGATGAGATTAACTTTTAGATGGAGTAAAGCAGATTGCTCTTTAGGCCTTCTCTAAACAACCAAAGACCTGAAAGGAACAAAGAGCCTTTCTGACCTTCCCCAGAGTTAGAGAAAAATCTGCCTGAGGGTCTTTGGACTCAAACTGTGATATCAAATCTGCAGAGTTTTGACTTGTCAGGTCCCATTATCACAGTTCTCTGTAATGGTCTCTTTCTAGAAATTTCTCTCTTATACATAGCATGTATGTATATAGTATATACACACATGTATATGTGGTGGTATACATGGTGTGTGTTTGTGTGTGTGTGTGAATGTGTGTGTGTGTGTGTTATTTTTGGGAAATGCTGACTTAGAACAGTATTTTCTGATGAGTAAAAGTGTCCAAATTGGTTCAAATGCTATTTTTCTTTTATGGTACTACTATGTGCAGTGTCCAAAATCTTTCTTTGTGAATACTTAAATCTCATAGACATTATCTTATGCTTAGTTATTAATTCTAAATTTTAATTTAGTATTTTGATGTATGATTTATCCGGAAATAATATTTCGGTGTGGTATATTGTTTTTTCCAATATGGATATTAGCAATAACAGATTTTGATGAAAAGACGTTCCTTTCCTCATTAGGTGCATCTAAAAACATTTTTCAAAAATGAACTATTTAAAGGTGATGCTGTTTCTAAGTCTCTTTTCTGTTAGAGTGATTTATTTTTTTACTCTTATGTCAATATTCAATGTCTTCATTGCTATTTATTCACAGTAATTCATGAACTTAAGAAATGCTGAGTTTGGGCCTTCTTTTCAACATTATTTTGGCACTCTGTTTTTTTTTGAATGACCATATATATTTCCAGATCAGTTTATCAATTTCTACCTATAAAGAAAATTTTGTGATTATAATTTGCGTGATGCTAAATCCATAGAATAATTAGGGAGCAATTGATATAGAAATACTGTCCCCAAATCCATTAAAGTTCTCCCTTATTTTCTGAGCAAGTTTTGAGTTTTCTGTATAGAAATCTCACATGAGTATTCTAAAACTTGTTCTTATGTGCTTCATTTTAAAATTCTATACTATTTTATTAAATTTGTGTTTATTTAAAACTTTGTTTTAATAGTTTAATTTTATAATTAAAATACACTGTAAGTAATGCTTACATGTATCATCTGATAGTCCTAGAGTTTCATTTTCCATTTTCTTAATATTTATTCCTAATAGTTATACCTGCTATAATTTGAGACACTTGCTTCTTCCTTTCTAACCTGTATGCCCTTTCTTGCTTTTTCTTTCCTTGATGCTACATCTAGGATTTCCAATATAAGCATTGTAGAAGTGACAAAAGCAGGCATATTTTGCTTTTTCCTCATGTTAGTTGTAAAGTATTCAATTCTACACCGTTTAGGGTAATAAAAAGAAAAGAAATTTAGAATACATCCTCTTTTAAAACTCTCCCTGACCCATGCATCATTGTCAGTAAGTAATCACACACTATACTTTCTGGGAAGATGGAAACTAACAATAATAAATCCTGTTCTTCTACCCTCACATCTAGAAATATATATATATATATGTGTGTATATATATATATATATGTATGTATGTATTTCTTTTTTTATTTAAACTGTCTCCTTTATCCCTTCCCCACTGTAATGAGCGATTTTCCTCATACAGTCCAGGTCCCATGTTATAAATTCAAACACTTCAGTTATTTGAAACTGACTCTCCTGATTATCAATGATGTTTTCAACATTTTTTCTTTGTGCAGTGAAAGACCTTAGTAGATGGTTTAGGCCACTGTCATCTGGTACTGTTATATATAGCTGTATTGAATAATAGCCGTTATATGCACTCAACTCTTTTATCGTATTATATCCCAGAATATTTTGGTGATGTCACTCTTATTATAACCTCTAAAATGTTTCTAATTAGCATAAATCAGAATACATAATCTTAATGTGGCACCCAGGACACTTACCTTGTTCCCTGTCCTCAATTTGAAGGAAACTTTTTCTTTACTTTCTTAAATTGAACAGTGCTTCACCATTTAAAGGTCTTCTAATATGTTGTATGATTTTAACATTTATGATATTCTCTTTGCCCTTCTTCTTTATTTCTTTCCTTGAGATTATTTTGTAATATTTATGTTAAATATTACTTCACACACAATCAACTCTTTCCTTTTTCCTTGGGACTAATACTAAAAAATTGAATCCAGAATGTTGTACTAAGGTCCATGTGTTAAATGCTTGGTCCGAACAGATGGTCCTCCCTGGTGATGGTAGAACTTTTAAGAGGTGGGGTGTAGTGAGAAGTCTAAGGTCACTGGGAACATGTTCTTGATGGTGATAATGGTGACAGTGGGAACCCAGTCCATTCTTCTCTTTCTTTTTTCTGCTTTGCTTCATGAGGTGAATGGTTTTGATCCCTGATGCATTCCTACCATGAGGTGCCACCATAGGCCCAAAGCAACGAGACCAATAGATCATGGACTGTAGCCTCTAAAACTGTGATCCAAAATAAACCTCAATTAGCAAGGTATTTGTTAGAGTGACAGAAAGCTGATTAACACAGACGTATTTAGTGTTCCTTATGTACTTCTAAATGAGAAATCTTTACCTGTAAATAGTTGTTATAATACTGAATTGTGAGTTCCTCTTCCTGTAATGACCTTTCTTCTGACAACTTTGGTGTGAAGTCTGCTTTGTCTGATGTCGGGTTGGCTACTTCTACTTGCTTTCAATTACATTTTTAGGTCTATCATTTCCCACACTTCCAAGTTTCAGTTTTAGTTTCTCATGTCTTTGACTGTGAAGTTTGTTTCTCAGAAACAACATGAAATTGAGTCTTAGTGTTTTAATCCAGTCAGCAATTTATACTTTTCATTGGGAAATTTAGACCATTTATGGTCTGTTATAGACTGTTATTATTATGTACTTCTTCCATTCTGTTTTATTTCTAATGTTTAAATTCTTCCTAATTCTTATTTGCTCTTCTAATTTTCTATTGTGGTTTATTCTTTCTGCACTCTCTTGATCATTTTTATCTTCCTTCTCTGTGTGAAGGTTTCTTTAAGCATCTTCTGCAAAACTCACTTAGTAGTCAGGAACTCTATTAGCTCAAGCTTATCTTGGAAGGTCAAAGGTGATGGTGATGCATATTTGTGCTCTCAGTGGAGGGACACCCAATTTCATAAAATGTACATTATTAGACATGAAGGGATTGATAGACCCAGATACAATAATATGGGGATTTCAGTTCCCCACTCTCACTAATACTTCATCCCCAAAGAAGACTAACATAGACACATGAGATTTAAGCCCTAGTATGGATTAACTGGATTAAAAAAAAAAAATCATCAATTGGATTCAAAAGATATCTACAGAATATTCTATACAGCAACTACTGAAAGTATTTTCATTTTATTTTCTCATGGAACTTTCTCCTCAATTGATCATGTATTAGGCCACAAATCAACTCTTAACAAAACAGATAACTGAAATCTTTTGCATTTTCTTCAAATCACAATGGAATGAGTTTAGAAAACAACTACAGAAGCCACACAAATAAAAGATAATTGAACAATGTAGTTTTGAATGATAAATGAGTTATTGAAGAAATTAAGAAGGAAATTTAAAAATACTTAATGTCAAACAAAGATGGAGACACAATATACCAGAATCTTCGGGGTACAACAAAGACAGTGGTAAGAGGGACATTTTTAGTTATGAGTGCCTGCATTAAAAATAAAAAAAAAAAACAGAAACAGCTCAAATAAGCAATCTAGTGATATATTAAGATGTAGAAAAGAAGAGTAAATCAATACTAAAATTATTAGATAAAAGAAATAATAAAGATAAGAACTGAAATTAATACAATTGAAAGAACAATATGAAGAAATAAAAAGGCTAATTCTTTAAAAAATAAACAAGATTGATAAACTCCTAGGCAAACTAACAAATAGAAAGGAAGAACTAAAATTTAAAATGTGGTTATATTACAACAAACACAAATGAAATCCATAGGATCATTAGGGACTATTTTGAAAACTTACACTCCAACAAATTATAAAATCTAAATTCATCTAATTATGACACCTGAAGTAGTTTAATTATGAACAGAGGTGGCAAAAACATACATTGGAATAAAGACAAATTCTAACAAACAGTCCTGGGAAAACAGGATGACCACAGGTAGAACAGTTAAACTAGATCTCTACTTCTCACCATGCATAAATATTGACTCAAAATGGGTCAAAAACCTAAGTATGAGATCAGAAACTTTCCAACTGGTAGAAGAAGAAATGAGAGATATGTGTGAAAATATAGGCTCAGGCAAAGACTTCCTGAATAGGAACCCTGTAACTCAAGAATTAAGAGCAAGAATAAAGAAATGGGATGTAATCAAATACAAAACTTCTGTACATCCTACAAAATAGCAGAGTGAAGATAACTGACAAATTGGAATAAAATCTTTGACAGCTATTACTCTGACGAAGCATTCATATCCAGGATATAACACACACACACACGCACGCACACACACACACAAAATAAATAAATAAATAAATAAATAACCAAGGCAATATATGGGCAAATGAACTGAATAGACATGTCTCAAAATAAGAAGTACAAATATCAATAAATTGTCAATATCTTTAGCCATAAGAGCAATGAGAATCAAAATTACACTGAGATTCCATCTCATTCCAGTTTGAAAAGTGAGCATCAAGAATACAAAAAAATAATAATAAATTGGGTGAAGGTGTGGGGATAAAGGATTTTTTATGAAGTCTTGTCAGATATGTAAAGTAGAGCTACGACCCAAATTAATATGGAGGTTCCTGAAAAAGCTAAAACTTGAACTCCCAGATGGTCCAACTCTACCACCCCATGGTATTTATCCAAGAAACAGCATACTTTAAAGATGCATGCATAGTCATGTTTATTATTCACAATTCACAATAGCCAACTTATGAATTCAGCTTAGGTATCTATCAACAGACTGATGAACAAATAAATGTGGTATATATACACAACAGATTTTTATTTAGACCTTAAAAAGGAATGAAGTTATGTCATCTATATACTGGAGACAATATTTTTAAGCGAAATGCATCAGACACAGCAAAGCCTTCTTATATTTTGTCTCCCATGTGGAAGCTAGAAGGGGAAAAAAACAAGAAAAAAAAAGGATACCATGAACGTCAAAGGAAGGTCAGTAGGGCAAAGAAAGTGACTTGGGGGAGATACCGGGGAGTGAATGAAATTTCTCAAATTATACTTTTTTTGTATACACAAATATGCCACAATGAAAGTCACAATTTTGTATAATTAACATGTACCAGTTAAAAGTAAAAGAACAAAAAAAGAAAGGAAGGTATTTTGTCTGATTTACCACCTTCCCCATAATATTCCACAATGAAACCCAGTGTAGTATATGGTTACTAGGCAACAAAAAAAAGTTAAGAATAAAAGAAGCTATTGTGTTTCATTCACAAATGTCTCTTATTTATTAGGTAGAATATTATGCATACTTAATTGTTGAATTAGAGTAGAAATAGAAACATAGCAAAGTTCTCACATTGAAATTTATAATGTCATCAGGACTTTCAATTTTACCAGAAATTTACTATAACAGGACTAAAATGACCACAGATAAATATATGAAGCTTAAGTTTAATGCTTGGTGTATTTCAGAACAGAGCATTCTATCCTTCAAATCTTTGAATGTGAAAAGTTCTTTGCTGCCCTTCAGGAGAATATTTTGAATGCATATGCATGCACTTTAACATCTGTACAGTTTTATTCTGAATGTTTGACAGAGAAATCATTCAGCAGGTACCTCGGCTGTCAAAGCATGCCATTTGCGATGCGCCACCAGGCAGCTCAGAGCCTTCCAACCGTACCGCACCTGAGCAGAGGAGAACCTCTCCTGGGAACTCCAGCCTTCAGTGTTTCAAAGTGTACACAACACACTTACACTTTTCAACATCAGGTCTCTTCTTTTCCTGCAAAATCGATCTCTGCTGATCAACTCTTTTTATTTTTCACCGAGGGTGACATTGAGATGATTGATAATATTTACTGACTTCCCAACAGGACTTTAAATACTGTCTTATCTTTGATGTCTCACTTATCTCCGGTGCCCTACTTGTCAGTTATCCATTCCAAGTGTTAATTATTTCTTTATTTAATGCCAGCGTTTCCACTTCTGAGGAGTTCCATATGCTTTATGTTTATTTTAGTATTGTGGAAAGATCACAGCAGAGATTGAAGTGGGAAAAAATGTATCACAACAGTTTTCTTGGGGGAAGAATACTTCACATCTTTGCTATAAAAGAACATTTCTTCATATGAGGCTTTCCTTGTACGATTTTATTGAAAATATTATTGGAAAAACATTGTAAAGTTTAAAATATGAGACAGGGGAACAGCACACATCTACTAACTGTCCAAACATCATCCTTCCTTTATTGTCTCTATTGCGGACTCCTTGTTCCGCCTCAAATTGTCCCTCCTGAAACAATCCTCAAGGTCACCTTCTCAGCTTCACACATTTATCAAGTCCCACTAAATCCATTGTATTTATTCATTTAGACAATGCTTATTAATCCTTTGCCACATTTCATGGACTTTGATATATGGTGAGAGGGACACAGAGGCCAGATTTGCAAGCTCTCTGGCATCATGGCTGCCACAGGCTGGATGGAGAGCCAGACATTAATCAAAGAATCTTATAAAGAACTGCAGCCAAGCTATAGCTATGAAAGTGAGAACCATAGTGCTCCCACTGCATATGATAAGAATGTGCTTAAGATGTGGCATTTTATGCTTAAGTTAGAAGGAAGTGAGTTTGATTGAATCATTTCACAATGGATCCACTGATCAAAACATCAGATTGTACATGTAAATATGTACCTTTAGTATACTTCAACTGAATTTTTTTTAAAGAGAGAGAGACAGTGAGAGAAACAGAGAAAGAGAGGAACAACTTTATTTAGTTTTTCACATGGCTTTAGTTGATCCAACACTTAGTTGTGTATGTGGTGCTGGGGTTTGAACCCGGGTCCCCATGCTTGCCAGTCAAGTGCCAAAAGTGCTGAGCCACCGCTCCAGCCCATCAACTGAATATTTTTAAAAGGACTAGAACTTGAACAGATAAAAGGAGGTTTGAAACATTTCAGGCTGAGGAAATAGCATGTGTAAAGATTCAGTGGTTTGAATGGATGTTTGGTTTGGTATACTGATAGAAGATAGTACAGTGGTAGTGTGAAGAGCAAGAGGGGAAACTGCTTAAAAATGAGTCTGGATGGGCTGGAGCAGTGGCTCAGTGGTTATGATGCTTTTCTGGCATGAACAAGGACACGGATTTAAACTCTAGCACCACGTACACAACAAAGTGTTAGAGCAATGTAAAAAAAACGTGATAAACTAAGTAAAATTCTTTCTCCCTTTCTCTCTCTCTCACTGTACATATGTCTCTTAAAAATAAAAAGAGTCTGAATAAATTTAAAAGGGAAATTTTGTTAAACTTTTTAAAATGTATTAAAGAATCCAGTTCCTAGTACACAAGCTATATGAAGTCAATGTTCTATTTTAAGCAAACGATGAAAAATGAGAAATTATTGTGATCAGATTTGAGATTTGAAAGTATATCATTTAGCTCTTCAAAGAAAAGATGGGAAACAGAAAATTTCAGATCCTAATGCGCGAAGATGATCTCTCCAGCAATCATCCAAAGATGGAGTAAAGGATTGCTTATTGCTACCAAAATTATACAACTGGGGCAAGAATGGGAAAGGACTTGGTTTTACAGGGCGAGGAATCTTAAAATTTCCTGACAGTGCTGGAGCAGTGGCTCAGTGGTATCACCCTTGCCTGGAGTGCATAAGGACCCAGATTCAAACCCCAGCACCACATACACAACTAAGTGTTAGAGGAATGAAATCCAGAAAAAAAAAAAACCTAAATAAAATTGATTCTCTCTTTTGCTCTCTCCACACCTGAAAAAAATCTTTACATATTAGCTATAGAGAAAGCCAAAGATTGATGTAATCAGTTAGATAGTTAGATATATATACTTAGAAATTCTAGGCTGCAGATATAATTCTGGCTAAATACATATGAAAGATAATTGAACCCAAATGCAGATGAAATTACTCACTCGAATTTGGAAGGATAAGGAGAAAGATGGGGATGTGATTACTTTTAAAGCCTGTCTGGGGAAAGAATGATGAAATTAGAAACCAAAGCCAGGTAAAGATAAAGAAAAAATCAGAATGATGTAATAAAAAGCAGAGAGAGAACTGTACCACAAAAAGAAACTGGCTGGCCAAGGGGAACTGAAGCATGCACATAAACAAATACTTGTGTTCAAATATACATAGTAGTTTTAGCTCCTCAAAATATAAGCTACCCAAATGCCCATCAACTAGTGCATGATTAAACACATTATGGAATACACCCAGCAGTGAAAAGTGAAAAACTATGTCTGCAACAAACTGCATAAAAATAAAAATCAAGTTAACAAGTGAAAAATGGCAGGAACAAAATACGAGTGAATTCATTTGTGAAATTCTAAAAGGTAAAATGATAAAGGGAAGGGGTTGGGGATTTAGCTCAGTGGCAGAACACTTGCCTAGCATGCACAAGGCTCAGAGTTTGGTCCTCAGCCCTGAAAAAAAAAATAGATAAAGGAAAGCATGTTACTGCTTTTCTGGGGCTTGGGACATGTGCCTGGGGTAGAAGAGTTATTACAAAGGGTTAGAAGGGAATGTTTTGGACTTATAGAACTATTTTTATCTTGGTTATTATGGAGATTAAATGGGGAATTTATATTAGACAAATTATGCCTCAATAAATCTGCAGTATCAAGGTACTTGAGGGTTAACGAAACAAAAGCTTCTTAAAAGTCAGGTATAGTACATACTGAAAAATATTAATTGTATTAAACATTATGAGCATTAGATTTTATTGAAATGATTGTTTTAGAAGTAAAGATTGAATATTCATCATGACTAAAGAAACAAAATCAATAGCTTTTCTAAAATTCAAGATAATCAATTCTTGACTTTAGCACCTGTTTAAATATCAACTGTTTAAATATCCATCCTTTTTCAATCCCTGACAAATACATATGTATATTTTGTTGTGACTAATATAAAATCTGTTTTGAAAAAAATGAACATTTAATTTGGTTTACATGAATGCAATTATACAGTTTAATATTTGGGTCTCCAAAGAACAATCAAGTATCATAATTATAAGTTTGCCATGTCAAATCCAATTTCTGATTTGAAAAAAGTTAAATTTTTGTAAAAGGTAAAATAGTGTCTTAACAATAGTATAGAATAGAATGGTTAAGAGAATTTTGAAGTTCGTGATTGCATAATATGCATAACCATGTTTTATAGGAGAAAATGTTAATGTCAGTTTTTTTGAGCATTTTACCGGGTACAGTATTTCTACCATCATCTTAAGAGAAGAAAAGCACAATTCATTTTCAAAGATTACATCATATAAATACATTTTATAAGCACATTTTGAGGGGCTGGAGTGGTGGCTCAGAGGTTGGAGTGCTTGCCTGGCACGCACAAGGACCTGGGTTCAAACCCCAGCACCACATAAACAACTAAGTGTCTGAGAAACAAATGCCAGATGGAAAAATAAATACAATGGATTCTCTCTCTCTCTCTCTCTCTCTCTCTCATTCCTCACATTCTCTCCTTCTCTCTTAAAAATAAAATAAAAATGAAATAAAAAACTTCTGAAAATAAGTATATATTAATTAAATGTAATATTAGAATAATCAGGATGGCATTAAAATGACTGCAATCTATGACTTAAAGTTTAGAAATGGGATATTAGTGCTTTGGCAAATGGCTTCATGTACCATTTCTAGTGTGTGTGTGTGTGTGTGTGTGCGCACGTGCACACATGCACTTACGTGTACATGTTTTTTTTCTTTCTAGTACCTGGCTTGGATAGATTTTTCAGATACCCTAGAGAAATTTAGCATAATCAGAGAGTAAATTAATTCATATCTCATATTTTCAAATACCTATAATTAATTATCTCACACTTGCAGTTTAATATGATTATCAGTGGAGAAGCCAGAAAATTTTGCCAATTTCACAGATGTAATATTCTGTAGATATGTTCAGTTATCTTGAGTTTCCTAATTTTGCTGGTGGTAAAGATAAAATACATAACAGTTCTGTTACATTATATACTTCAAATCCATAACTGATTCCAATTCTTAAATACATATTTATACATTAAATTATCTATATCAATTCTACATGATTTTGAAGTATTTGATATTTGCACTTGGAAATCCATCATTTTGAATTATGTATATATATACATATATATACACACACATATATAGTTGTCTTCATATAAAATATAAATTCTTTCTAAATATAATGTACACTTCCGAAAATCAATTTTAGATACCGTTTTCTTCATCCCAACATTATATCAATGAAGAAACGAGGGTACATGAAGAATGCATCAATTTGAATAATCAATCCTGAATAATCTTTATTGTCCTATCCATGCCACAGCTATATTTTCATTAGTAAGGTTGATTTAGTGATTTAAGGATTTTTAAGTGTACTTTTAGTTCATTGTCAATATATACAGATCAGAAAATCAGCTTGAAGGCAAAGTGCAATATTATGTAGAAGACTAACCAGAGAAAATTCTAGAGCCACACACTGCAACTTGCACAATCAATACCCCTGACTCTGGCTCTGATTTTGATTCTGTAGGAAATATTTTCTCTAGCTCTGGAAACCGGAAGAACTGTTGTGACCCAATAGTAAAGTATGTTCTACGTGATCCAGTTTCTTGTCTGACATTAGATGCATATTCATCACTTGGAGATGGTTCATCTGACTATTAGAATATATATCCAGTGCTAGGCTGTAGGTTCTGGGCAAATTGCAAGACAGCATATGGAGATCTCAGCTTCTATCATGAGAAGGACACTTCCTTGAGATGGAAGGATTCCTCTAATATGGGAAAGAGGTTTCAGAATTTGGAGTCCAAGTGAAATAAAAAAAATTACCAGACATTAGTAACAATTTTGTTAGGAGCAAAGTCCACATCATATTCTTTCTATACACTGATAAGTACTTCTATTTGTTCAAAAGTTTTCTGGAGCAATACATAAGGATTAATTAACACCCATGGGTTTTAGCTCAGTTGACGTCCTTTAATTATGAAGTGACACCCATAACTTGTGACTATATTAATTAAAAACGGTGAGGGTCTAAATCTTATAAGTCTGGCACATAAAGGTTCATTACAATGTAAGAACTTCAGTATGCTTAGCCAAAGGCAAAAATTAAACAAGAATTTTAAATACATATCTCCATAAACCCTCAGGTTAATATCAAAAGAGCAGTAAAGAACATGTGAGAGCTTCCAAGACTTCCTTACAAGGCCACAGCTCCGCTGTCAAACACCGTTGAAGGATGGAGGAACTCTTTGAAGGATTAGTTTTAATAACGTACTTGAAGTCAGACTAACATTTGGATTCTGGCCATTCCATCTGAGTGTATATCTCTCCTCAGTGGTGTCTCCCCTTGTACAAAATGACAATAATAACCTAATTTAAAATTCTATGTATTGTGAAAGGTGATTATTATGATGACGAAGAAAGGAGTTTATCGAAAATTTGCAAAGGAAAAATATATAAACACAAAGGCAGGACATTTATAAACACAAAGGCAGGATTGTAAACTTTTCCTTTATTTCCCCTGCTGTCAGCAGCTCAGATAGATTCCACAACTTGAGTTGGCTTCCATTTCCAATCCCATCTCTTCTCACACTCCTCTCATTAAATCCACTCTGTTTCTGACACAGAGATGGGGCACTGGGGGCATGGACTACCTTTATGACACCCTTTCTCTCCTTTTTGTCAAGAATACCTCCTCCACTGTGAAACACAGGAAGAAGAATTATTCCATGTGACTATTCGAAACAATCATGGTGGTGATGTTTCTCTGTTAGGTGAGTGCATGTTACAGTCATTCCCTTTGGCCGTTTATGCCAACAGTTTAGGATTGCATTCACCAGGAGGCTACATGAAGCTTTACGGGCTGCACTGGCATGCCTTATGTACCAGAAGGGTCAGAGGAGGTTGGAATCTATCTTGTCGTCTGTTTGATAAGGTGTGTGCTCTAGTATTTGGCTGTAACCATTCAAAGGTGGTGCTTTTATCTTACAAAATCCCCCTGTGGACTACCAGGATCCCGAGGCAAAAGTATGTTTATTTGAAGTCTCAGCAGAGCTTCTCCACTGCATATATTTTTCTGATTGAGAAAACTAGCTCAAACTCTACCTCCCAAGCCCTTGCTCAGCTGCTCACCCTGGAAGTACACATCCCTGCTCTTGACTGTTGAGGTCTTCTCACTCAGCCTCTCGAGTGGGAAAATAGGAAGCAAGCCCAGACCCATTAACTTGTACCTTTGCTCACTCACTCCTATTTTGTAAAAAGACATTTCTATGTTTATCGAACTCTTTCTCCTCTTTCCTCAGTTCAATGGACCAAGGGGTAACAGGTAGAACATGTATAGATTTTCCTATAACTGTTTCTTTGCTCTTCTGGAAAGTTTGGGAGGAACATTATACTGAATGATTAATCTCTCCTTCATAATTACTTCTGGGATCTGAACTTTCATGTAGTGACAAAAAATATTCTGAAACAACAAGAAAAACATTTATTAATTACATAAATATAATTAATACACAATTAATGTAAATGAAAACTGAATTTGAATATCTTTAGTTTATATAATCCATTTATTATTCATTTACAACACGATTGATAGAAATGATGTATCTAATGTTTATGGTAAAGCACATACTGAAAATTACATGTTTGCAAGCTTTACATAAATATATTAATGCCTAAATGTAAACTTTGTATTATCTAATTTAGTGGCTAAAAGTTACTCTGGCAATTACCTAGGCTAACTTCCTCTTTTGAAATCCTTGAATCTACTAATCCTTAGAAAGTTTAAGACAAGGAGCCTATACTTAAATTTTAAAAATCTGCTATTTCACTTCAATTTTGAGCCCAACTTGAAATCACATTATGCATGCAAATCTGTTTTATTACTTCTCCAATTACCAGCTAAGTGTTTTCTGAACATTTATTTTACCTCTTTGCACCTCTGTTCCCTCATCCTTGAAATTCATAAAAGCAATAAAATAGTGAACATCTACTATGATCTTAAAAGAAAAATAGAATCATATAATAATTCATTTAAGGTGTATGGTCTATGGAAGATATGAGATATGACCTGTGATTTGTATAACAATCATAGCTCAGAGTTAACAAATGCAGAGTCTTATGTTGGTAATGATCACGATCCTCAGTCTCTGCAGGAGTCTTCTTCCCAGCCCCCACAGAAGTGTCTGGGGCTCTTAGATTTGTGTGAATTGTCCCCTCCGTGCCTTTGTATGCCTGCATGTATGATGCACAACTCCTCTTCCGCTGACTGAACTAACAGAGTTGAAAATGAGAGAGGTAGAGAGAGAGAGAGTCTAACAAGGAAGAATAAGAGAGGTAGGAAGAGAGAGATGTCTATAACCAGGGGCACTATTTTATAATAGAACACAATAACCATTTATAGTGCAGGTATCCTTAGGAACTTCACACTAAAATCAATATGCCACTTCTGAAATACAGCTCTGCTGCAGGCATGTTTTTTAAGGGCAGAAAAAAGGTCTTTACAGATTTAACAAAAAAAAAAAAAAAAAAGAAAGAAAGCATATGAGAGAATTTATCCCCGGGGATTGAATGGTTCCTAGTAACAGAACATGGTGAGAAAATCACTACCTGCTCCTAACACTGTGTTTTAAGCATGCAAGGAAACAAAGCCGAGGGAGGGTGGGCTGTATTTTCTTCTCCAGGACCCGCTGAACTCATCAGAGAGAGTCCTAGAGCTCAGGGTCACCTTTGACTGAGTTCTGTCTGCCCTGTCCTACCCTCAACATTGACACTGGCTTCAAGGGATTACTAATAAATGACCTTAGATTTTGAACTTTTTACTTAAATTTAAAGTGACCAGACACTTATGTCTCCTTGCTTTAAATGAAGAAAATGGTTTGTGCTTCTTTATGTCTGCTATAAGGGTGGCTGTGTGGTTGTACTTGCTCAGTTTAGGTTCCATTAGGGATGGCACTGCCTTTTAGATCCACTTGAATGTCATAGAGAGATGTAGAAGCATCACATATCACTGACAGAAGGATAACACATGGACTTTCCCAGAAGTTCTGAATCAGGGTAAATGCAAGATTGCAGAACATGCAAAAGGTAGCAGAGTCCTTTTAGACCTAAGAAAACAAAAACAGGCTGTCTGTATATCAAAGTAGGAAAAATAGTCTAGAGACTTTTGTGAATAGACCCTGCTAAAAGGATAATAGCAGTAGATTCAATGTTTCAGGTACTTACCTAAGCATATTAGGCAATTATCCTTTATTAAAATTTGATTTGTTTCAGCAAGGTATTATTCTTACCTTTCTATAGTTTAGGAAATAGAGGCAATATGCTTTCTAAAGTGAAAACATAAGCTGAGTCTACTCTTTCCATCATGACAGCATGATTCTAAATGTACAGTACTAGCAATGTGGAGAGAACGTGGACACAATGAGAGAAATGGAAAAGTAGAAGGAAAGTTGAAGGAAAATATGTAAAAATTCATCTTAATCATAAACAGGAAAGAACAATAAATGGCTGTTTTGCAAGGGAATATAAACACAAAGACCCATTATTGCTGCATGCCTACCTCTTACAGAAAAACACAGAACTCAGGTACAACAATATATTTATGACTGTAAATGTTGTTTCAGGCTTAGTCCTAACAACGACTCTGGAAATGTGAATAGCATAATTTCCTACTGTGCAATGTTTGTTAATACTTTTGCAAATGAATTACTCATCTGGAAAGATTTTAATACATATTTCTGTAATATAAAATCTATTTGGATGAGTATTTCCCATGTGTATTTAATAAATATTTATTTTCAAATGTACAACAGGCCCTACGGCAACACTTCATTCTAGCTGTAGGTGGCAAACGATGCTACGGCAGGGAGTCCAGATGTCTCAGTAGGAATGGAAGAAGGGTCACCATTGCCTAGGCACAAGAAGCAGTTGACTTTTGTCAGATTTCTTAGTTCCACCTGTGGCCAAGTGGCTTCCCTTGTGCTTTTGTTTTTAGCTCCTTGAGTTTCTTCTGCTCCTCTTTGTTTCCACTTGAAATTCATCTTCCTTGTTCGTCTCCTTGGCCTGCTTCTTGGTTGGCATTAGGGACTTCTTTTGCCACCTTCACTCCTGGACATGGGGCATGTACCCTTCCACCCTTTTGTAACACATTGTTTTATATGTTATTAATTATGCAGTTTCTATTTCACAACTTTATCCTTCTTTTCTTGAAAGGGCGACTATGAGAATCACTTAGAGGTCAGTTTCTAATTCTTGACTTGTGTGCATGATCCAGTTGTTTATTTTTTGTTTTTCAAATAAAAAAAGAACAAAAATGGCCAAACTAGAAAAAATTCACAGTATTTGAGTGCTTTGTTCGATGTACTCACTCTCTAGTGTGCAACAGAATTCACTACTCACCAGTTTTACACCTGGATGCTTTATCTATTTATTTTCCAAATCTGGTGTTTGAGGACTCTCATAGATTAAAAGACATTTTCTCTCTAACATAAAAGTAAGATGCCTTCGCCTAATTGGATGAAGGAGGAACAGGTAAGGATGATGAGACTCTGTTGTTTTATATTTTTCACATTTCACAGCTTGTTCATGTCTAGCCAAAAAGGGTCTAACTTCTGAAGGGGAAGGATTCCAGCTCAGGAGAATGTAAAGCAGTACTAGAGAATGTCTTGCAGCTGACATCTCATTCTGAAACTACCTACAGCTTATGGACCATGTTAACCTTTGCCCAGTGAAGTGGAAGGCTTGACTGGCCTTCTGAGAAAAGGATGCAATCAATACCTACTTGACTGTGTCAAATATCCTGACTAATATCTCCTGTCTCCCAGAAACATTGTTAGGGAAGAGGTCTTCAGAAAATAAGCAGAAATTGGTTTTACCACATTTCTTAAGATTCATTCCTGAAGTTACTTTAGGATTTTGGTTTTGCATCTTGGTTTCAAAAAAGGAAAAGAAAAATCACGAGAGAGAGAGAGAGAGAGAGAGAAACATTTTAGTATATACAAAATTATTGTACTCAAACCCTGATTATAAGGTATCATCTGGTCATAAGATTTTTCTAAGGGAAGAAGAATGAGTATGAGAGATGCTAGTAGTTACTTGCTTTAGGGGCGGTGCCAGATTTTCTGAACATGTTTGCCTAGTGATGTCAGCTTGGCTTGATAATGAATGTGTCCTGTCTATGTTATATGTTGAGCAATATATTTGAAGAGAACTTAATCCTAGGTTATAAATGCATTAATACTATACTTCTGAAATTATAATCATCTAAGACGAATTAATAGCCTTGGAAAATCTTCTGTTCTAAATACATGGTCCTGTTAAAGGTAAGTTGGGACCATGAGGTCTAGGATCTAGACCTCTGAAAAGCTTGAGCTCCCAGATTCCTTTGAACCCCCATGGATTTGCTGAAGAGAAGCAGAATTCCTTTACTCAGAAGCCATGAAAAGGTGATTTTGATCAATGTACACAATTAAATAAAATTCAATATGATACAATAAAAATAGAAATAGGTGCTAAACTACATAAACCCAACCTTTGCCCTTTTTACCAGTTTTGGAAATCTAGTATTTAATAAGGGCAAAAAATTTTCTAACACATTCTCTATATACACATATTAAAGAATGGTTTTTGAAACTTAAATATTCCATTTAAAGAAAATCAAAGCAAAACTAAGTCATTCCCCCAAAAGGCATATGCATATACCTGACTCCTACACTTTTCTTCCATTCTCTTTTTATATAAAATGTCAAAGACAAAAATCTCAGAGCAATGCCATCTGCCTTGTAAGTAAGGTGTGACACATATCCTGGGCCACCTGCACAAGATTTCTGTGACCAGATCCTATTATCCAATATTATCCAGTATCTACTGAGTGTATTCCTCATTCTGGGTCTTATGCAGCCACCTGCTTTCAGCATATGTCTTCTATTTGATTTTCGGTGGTAGGAATATATTTTCTGGGCCATATATTTTCTACTGAGAACTCATAAATTATTGGGCCAGCACAGAGTACACAGGGTAAAGGACTACCACGACTGGGTTAGACTCATGGTCCATAAAGATCATTGTTTACGGCCAAAATCTGCTTCAAGAAACCTGAAATGAAGAACTGCTCCTTCTGTATCCAGATATCCACCATAAGGTAACTCTTAAGGCAAGGGATGATTACTGCAATAAAATGCACTAGTAGAAGAAAGGAGGAAGTTAAGCTTTTAGTTGCAGGAAAAAAGGAAGTTCCTGTCTCCTACGCAAGGACCTGTTCTATGTAAGACTAATCAAGGAGAAGAGTGCTTCCTTTCCAAAGAGATTTCAATTTCTATGCAAGCCATCAGTCTACCCTGCTTGATGCTGTATCTCAATCTCTGGCTTGAATTTCTGCCTTTTTAAGGGGCTCATAAGCTCTCTTAGTACTTAGCTCTTCTTCAAAATTTATGTATGTATGTTTGTGGGGGGTGGGGGTCACTTTTCCAAGTATCCCCAGGCTTTTCTCTTGGTTTTCAGTTCCTCTTTGCTCCTCTACTAACTCTGGGGCTTCTAAACAGGAGACATGATTTTGTCTCTGCTATTGTTTTGCCTGGTTTTGAGGGAGCCCTCTTAGCCATTCCCATGGATACATCTGTGCTTATATGGAATTAGCCTTTCTGGTCCTAGTATCAATTTATTTAAAGAATGCTTCTTTTTCTGTGTAGTAATAAGCAGTATACCTTATTAAAATATGGATAATAAGATAGGGTTTGTGTTTACAGTGATCTTGATTTGAAGTTGGAGATGAATGACAGGTCAATTTATGAAAACAATATTCTAACTTATGGTGTTACTGCATAATTTTGTAAAGCATGTTCTTGGAGATCATCTGGAGATCTGCAGATTACCAGGACATCTGGAGATGTCCCCTAGCATTGCAAATTATCAGTTTCTTCAACTGTGATATAGAGATAAATATGGGTCATTAAGTTTTCCAAGTTTTGACACAAAATGATGTTTCAATAGACTAGTAGAGTTCAGACAGTATTACAATTATATATTTTAGAGTAGCAGTGCCTGAAATGTATGTGTTGGTATATAAATAAAATTATAGTAATTTGAGAGATCTAGCCAGGTTATTTTTATTATATAAAATTCTGGGAAAATATTGAGATAATCAAGGAAAATGATATGTATAGTATAAAGGACTAGCCTTCATAAAATGAGATGAGGTGAAGCTCTGCAATTGCATGTCCATATTAGAAAAAGAAATTCTGTGCAATTACTGGATTATGAAGTATGGAATCAATATTTTTCAGCAATTTCCATCAAGAGGTAACACTTATTGGTCCACTTCCTGCATTATTATGACCATCAGATTGTGGCAGAAGTGATCTTGTGCAAGTTCAAAAGCATCAGCCACCAGGAATATTAAGGCTTCCACCTTCTGTATCTTGGACCTCTGACCTGAGGCTGGTATTTAAGGAAGTCAGTTTGACCTCTACTAGAAATGTCAATCCACATGGAAAACTCAGGATGTTCCAATGGACATTTGGTATTAATAATGAGAATTAAGAGGCACCTTTCATACCAGGCTTCCTGCAAATGAACACAGACACATAAGTCCACAAGAACGAACGCAGGATAAATCTGCCCAGGCAAGCCACAAAATCATTGAACATAATGCTGTTGTGAACTACCTCATTTTTCAGGTGGTTTTATGCAACAATAGATAACTGAGTCATATTGGTAAATTATTTTTTTTAATTAATCATCTTTTCTCAGGAAAAAGTCTAAGTAAAGTTGAATATACAGCAACTTTGTCTAGTACATTTTTTATAAAATTTGCCCCAGCAATTTACATTTTTGTTAGAAAAACCTTGGCTATGGAAATCTCATAATTACAAAAAATTTAAAAAGATTACCAAATGATCATATAATTAAGAGAAAAAATTACCTCATTTACAAAGATTTGTGCTTTTAGGATTCCTCCTATAGATAGATGTTATTCTATCTGTTAAAACATCACCAAAACTGTAATCTTTATTGGGCTCCATAGGCAAATATGAATGTTTCATTTTAGGATTTATTATAATCTCATTTAAAAATCACAAGGCACTTATAAAGAAATCTTAGTTTAGCAGTGTTTTCATTTGTTTTGTGACTCCCTCTGAATTAAATTGAAGGGGTCCTTTATTAATTTTGTGGTTGTCATTGTCTTTATAAATCTAAGAAAGACAAAGAGATAGAAGTAGAGGTAGAACAAGGGAGGAGAGAGATGGAGGGAGAGACAAAAGAGAGACAAGACATAAGTTACCTAAGACTACTAGTAGGGTGTTTATAATATCCAGACATGTAATTAATAGAAAGTAGTCTACATCAGAAGATAAAAGAAACTGAGTACTCTTCAGTTTTTAAAACTTTGAAAGTTGATCAAAACCACAAAGAATCTAATCAATAAATAGGCCAGAGAGCTGAACAGAAACTTTTTCTTTTTTTTTTATTTATTTATTTTTATTTTTGACCAACCTTACAAGATTTTAACAAAACAATATAAAATATGACAGAACAGAAACTTTTTAACAGAGGAATTCAAGCCAGCCAATAAATAAAAGTGTTCTAAATCACTATCAATCAGAGAAATGCAAAACAAAACTACTTTTAAGAGTTCAACTCCAGTCAGAATGTCAAAGATGAAGAATATAAACAATAACAGATGCAGGAAGGGTTGTGGAGAGGTAGGAATACTAGCACATTGTTGGTGGAACTACAGACTAGTACAGCTGCCCGGGAAAGCAGCTCCTCAAATAATTAGGGATGGATCCATAGAATGACCCAGCTATTCCTCTTCTGGGTATTTTCCCAGAAGATCTAGAATCAGCACCTTACAGTGACACAGCAAAATCAATGTTCATAGCAGCTCAGTTTACAACAGTTGAATTATGGAATCAACTTAGATGCCCTTTACTAGATGAATGGATCCAAAAGTTGTGAGCTGTGATTATACACACACACACACACACACACACACACACACACACACTATGGAGTTCTACTCAGAAATTAGAAATAATGATATTACAGGTATTATAGCATTGGAAGGTAAATTGATAGCAATGGAAGAAATTATATTGAGCAAAATTAGTCAAACCCAGAGACACCAGAGTCAAATGTTTTCCCTCATTTGTGGAGGCTACAGCAAAACACAGGCTTGAACGAAAGCTAATCAAACCCATGCAATAAGCTTACCAAAGTTGAACAGCACATAATCTAGGGGAACCATAGATATGTGTGTGGAGTGGGAGGAAAAAGGTAGGAGGGAAGTAAAAGGAGGGATGATAGGGAAGGATCTGGTGGGAGGATCAACAATGTATCTTATTCTTTAATCACTTGAGAAGTCTAACAAAATGCACAATCATATAAACATATACAGACACACAAATTTTTTTTGCCACTAGATAGAGGTGGTAGTTGTACAACATTGTTTTAAGTGTTACTGAATTGTGAAAGAAACAAACAAACCAAAAACTCAGATTTGCTTTTCCTTTTCAACTGTTGCCCCTTGATAGTACTGTAAGTATGGTAAAAAGCAAGAAATAAAAATATGTAAGGGGAAAATGCATTCATTGTATTAATGACTATATTAAATACAGAAAATATATTCAAAATGTCTTTTACTATGTAACAAGAACCTTGGCTGCTTTGTAAGACTGATGAATTCTGTTGAGATGACCTTTGTTAATAATTTTCATATAGTTTACTTTTCAAATTCAGGAAGAGAGTCAGCCAACATTGAGGATGTCAAAATGACAACAGAGTATTATTTTTTAAATATAAATAGAGTAAAATTCACTCATTTTGATTTGCAGCTCAATAAATTTTGGCAAATGCATCGTTACTATAATCAAGACATAGAAAAATTCCCTAATGTTGCTCCCAGCACTCTTCATCCAGCAACACTGTCTGCTTTTTGTCTCTATAGTTTTGCCCTTTACAGAGAAGACCAGGAATTTTAATTACAGACCTTCCATCACATAAAGATGATCAGTCTTTAATAAGATAAAATAATATTTTTCAGAAGTGTTAAGTTGCCTTTGGAGGAAATGTTCCTTTGTAGCTCTATCAAGCTGTGATTTTTTAGTTTGGGGTTAAAAAACCTTTTGTTGGGGATTATTTTTCAAGATAAAACACTCATCCAACACTGTTAAAGAAGATCTTCGGGGATTGAAAATAAACTTTAAAAGCTAGCTTTTAAAACTGAAATAAATAAATTTTAAAATGGAATAAATAAATTTAAATTTAAAACAACAATAGTCAGTGATCTGTATATGTTTAAAACATAGACTATCTAGCAACTTGGTACAAATGTTATGTTTTGTCAGTTTAAAAACAAAAAGGAAAGACTAAGGGAAATAGAATAATAGGAGAAAGCACAATAAAAATGCAAATGGATATTGAATTTATTTACTCATTCAACAAATATTTTGTTAAGCATGCGTAGTGATCCCACGAATGCTCTGATTGCTGGAGTAGGAGAACGCAATGGATTTGTAGGAACAAGATCTCTTCCCCGGTACTGCTTATATTCTGGCAGAAAAAGGCTAACAATAAGTCTGCAGGCAAATAATGTATGCATAAATATAGATTACTTTATAAATAATCATGTAGGCTTGGAGATATCTAAAAGCTTAAAAAAATAAAACCAAGTATTTGAGGGCAGTTAGCCCATCTAGGAGATCATCCTCTGGAGATAGGTAGGTATTTGGGGATGGGAATCAGTGAAGGGGAGGCACTATAAATAACAGGTTATCAAGAAATTCAGTCCCTGTCAGCAACTCAGTTCCTCACATCTACAAGTGAGATATGTAGTGCTTGTATCCACTCTGTTTTCTTCAATTGATTTACTCTTTGGTCTTCAGATTAAAGAATTTCTACTGATCTATCTTCATGCTCATTTTTTTTTCTGCTATCTCAGAGCAGCTGTTGAATCTATTTAGCAGATTTTCATTTCAACTCCTGTACTGTACTTTTCTTTTTTAAGAGAGAGAGGGACAGTGAGAGAGAGATAAAGAGAGAATCAATTTTATTTTGTTTTTCATGTGGCTTTCATTGCTCCAACTCTTCATTGTGTACATGGTGCTGGGGTTCAAACCCACATCCTTGCTCATGCAAGGAAAGTGCCAAAACCACAGAGCCACCGCTCCAACCACCAATATTATACTTTTAATTCTAAATTTCCAGTTTATAAATTTCCATTTATCCATTGATATTCCTTATTTGTTGTTATTATAGATATATCTTTCCTTAATTTTTCAGACTAGGTGTCATATAAGCCTTTGAACATTTTTATAACAATTGCTGCTTTGATATCATCTATCACCTTGCTCAGTCTGATATCTGGATCACTCAAAGTCAGTTTCTTTTCCTTTTTGTCCTGTAGTACTGGTCATTTATTTCATGTTATTTATCCTATATTAATTGTCATCTAATGATTATTTGAGCAGATCATCTACTCAAAAATCTCAAGCCCTGTGTGTCTGTTGGAGAGTTCATGTATACTGAGTTGATTTTCTAATCTACCTTGGTTTTAATTATTTACCAGGTTTTCTCCATTCACCATGCACATGTGTGGAACTTTCTAGTCAGACCACCAGTAGGTTTAGAGAGGTTGCATGTGGAGCACTCCTTTCTAGTCTTGGTTCATTCAACTCAGGCTGATCTGCCCCTTACTCAAAATGCAACTATAATCTTAGGTTAGAAGAGCTGTGAGTTTCCTCATTGTCCAAATCCTAGAAGTTAGCAAATTTTACTAAAAATGTCACCAGTATAAGTTCCCATTTGTCATTCCATTTCACCCTCTCCAGCAGCAAGATTGCGGATTCCCAGGAGAGGTCTGCTGTGCTAACCACCTTCCAGCTGTCCCAGTTAGGAAGGGTTGTTGGGAGCAGTACCAGAAAAGAATGCCCCAGATGTCACTAAATTACCAAAATTGTTACAGTTTTTTCTATGAATTCTTCTCAATTTGTTATTTTGGGAGTCATCTGCGGAAGCAGCACACTTATTTTTGAACATTTTGCCAAATGTTATCTTTATTTTTTTCCAGGAGCGGATTTGCCAACTTTTTAAGACCACAAGAACTTAAAGTTTCTCCCTGGCCTTCATATGTGCATAGGGTTTACACTAGTACTGAAAAAAATAAAAAAGATGATGGACAGGGTAAGAAAATTTTTTGTCCAATTTTTCCTCTAAAGCAAATCACATAAATTCTCCTCTTTTTCAGATTCTTGATATATTTTACAAATGATGCTTCCTAAAAAGTTGCTGGGATAAAGCAGTGAAAATGGAATTATTGGAAGAAAATGTAAGTATCTTGATGACAATTTCCATACTGTCTAAATGATATTTTTCCTAAAGTCATACAGACATATGACATTTGTTTCAGTGATAAATTTTCTTTATTCCAACTTGTTTGTTGGTAGCATAGACAAAGTGAAAGAAACCCGAACGCTAAAAAGAACTTTCAAATATTGGTTTTCACGTATGTTTATTTTCTGATAAAATTACCCATAACTTTACATCTCAATATGTTATGCAATAATATCATTGTTATTCGGATTTTTTATTTTTTCCCATTTAAGGTATCCCTATGGCCCTGAGTGAAAATGCATGTGAATTATCACATCCTTCTTTGATTCCTTGCTAAGTTAACTTACTCTGAAAGCTTAGTTTGTAAATTGTTTTTGAAACAGAAATAATATTTTCATCACACTAACTCATTATTGAAAGTCATCTTGTCTTTTATATTACAAAGTTACTCTTTGTGCCTTTTAGAATCCATTTGCTTTCAAGCTGAAAATTTATTATTTTCTATAAATTACTTCCAATGATAGAGTTTATGCAAATCAAATAATCACTAGCATCTTTTGATAAAATGAAGATAATTTAGGGCAATTAAAAATCATCTGAGACTCACAAAAGCAAGATATAATTGTGAATCAAAGCAATCTGGCAAGGTGAATATATTTTGAAGTATCCTGAGGCACCATAATTGAAACAGAAGTTGCTCTTTTCTTCATGATATAATTTGAGTTAAGAAAATTGTGTGTGTGTGCTCACATGTGTGTTTGTACTAATAAAGCAAGATAAAAATAAAAAACCTTGAGGTATTGTCAAAGCCTCTTATTAATTAAAGCTTTCAAAAATAATGATGAGTTGAGAAAAAAATTAAATGGGAGAATTACATTATAATTGAGAAAATAAAGTTAGGCCAGAATTAAAAGTAAAATGGTTGCATAAATCATAATGCCCCTAAAATGATCAAAAACAATACAGTTAGGAAATAAAGTTTTCATAAGAAAAATAGAAACCCGCATGTAAATTTTGGTGGGCAGGGAATAAAACAAAATAAGGATATTATGTTAAAAATACGAAGAAAGAAGAAAAGAAAGTCTCTAGAAAGGTTTCTAAACAGGACATTGTATCATTTTTCCAGAATTTGAATAGTTACAATTACCTGTAGCAATTCCAAAGCAGGCAGTTTGTATAGCCTTTTTGAGTAACTAGATGTAGTCTTATAGTAAGTCAGGATCACGTTCTATGTATAAAACCTTTAAACAAAAATGAAGAAAATAATCAAATCTTATAACTCTTCCACACTGAATTTTGGAATGGGAATCTTCTGTATACATTTTAAAAATACAAATGTATAAAGCGTGATATATTTCATTCACCAAATTCAATTAGCATGGTATCATTGGCATAGTTGATCAATATTTGATTTTGTAGGACAAGACAGCCTAGATCAGAAGTTGATGAACTTTCTGTACAGGGGAAGATAGTAAGTATTTGTAGTCTTTACATCCAAATAAGCAAAACTGAGCAATTCATTTCAATCAAAAACTAATATTTTAAGTGTACATTACATATTAAAACATGTAAGCATTGTTCTTAGCCCGTGAGTACTAGAAAACAGCTTACAGTCATGGTCTTCTGAACTTTGATCTAGATTCATTATAGAACGCTATCATAGAGGACAGGAAATGCAGGGTTTTTTCAAAGAATTATATTTATATTGTTGCCCTAGATACAAATTTTTTAACTCACTTTCCTGTTCAGAGAAGAAAATAATTCATTCCTTAGTCTGTGATTGTCAGAGTCCACATTCTTTTAACAAAGATAACACACCTGGCATGAAAGCTGCAACCGAAGACACTGCGTGAGAGTATAATAGTCCACTTTATCCCCAACAGCCACCTTATTTATGCAGAAACCAGAATGATGTATTAGAGAGATATGTAATTGGATATGTTATGAGAACTAACATCACTATGCTTTTAAGTCCTTAAGGATAGTCTTAATTTCCTCCATCCCCCCTCGTGCACAATACGATTTTGATGAATGTCATGGCTGGTAAAAGGGAGCTGTTATAGAGCTTTCCTCTTGGCCTTTCCGACCATGAAAAATCATATCCCATGAAAACACAAGGGTTACTCCAGGTACCGATAACAATCCCAATTCCACATTTCAGGGCTGGATAAATGCCAGCATATGATTATATAGACCTAGACAATATTGTGTAATCATACTCTGTGCTAGGAATCCCTCTATTCCAAGCACCTCTCACATACTTGCTGAGAGGGGGCCATGATGGCACTTTGGTTCCCTGAGTGTCAATGTAAACCTAGACCTCGTGTCCAACTGTCCTTGAAATGATTTTTCTTTCTCCAGGGTACAGTTTCTCAGTTAATGAACATAGATAGCTTTGAAGATGGGCTGGGGGAATCGTTATCATTCATAATTACCAAAGCATTGAAGGATCCTTTATCCAGGAGATAAGATATTCTTCAGTTGTTCTAAGTATAAAAATTGTCTCAGGAAAGGAAACTGCAAAAGATTTGTGACATTTCATAGTAGTGACTCCCCTTAGCCTTCTGCTGTTCCATCACAGGTTTTTTCTAGTACTATGACTCTGTTGTACCTTGTTGACTCTAAATCTCTTATCCTCTTGGACTACTGTCTTCTGTGAACCATCTTCACAACTCTTTGTGGGGCAGGGGCCTGCCCTTTCTGCATGGTAATTGTTCCCAGGAGTAGGATAGGACTCAGGCATTTTGGCACTGAGTTCTGGTCTCTAGAGGTTCAAAGTTCTATTGTTCTTATTGCCAACAGCGAAACTACACACGTAGTGGCCTCTCCCACCAACAGTCGAGGCCTACTAAGGACAACAGGGAACACTTGGGTGATGCTGAAGTCTCTCTTACCTGTTCTCTTCCAGTATTATTTTTATGAAGTTTTGACTAACAAAACAAACATTTACCAACTAATCAGTGCAGGCCCATACCACTAGCCATCTCTCCTCTAAACAGGTGTACTGCCCATGAAAAACTCTTCTCCCACCAGCTCTCCTTCAGGGACGTTGGCATGGTTCTGAACAGCAGCAGCATTTTTCTTCTTCCTCACACCCTCATACCGTGTAGAATCACTTAAAAAATAATATATATAAATATGCAAATCACTTCACCTTAAACTTCTATTCCACGTGTGTTAGATGTTTGCATGCAAACATTAAATTGCAATTTAGCATCCCATTTTCCAAATTGTCTATTTGGACCTTTTACATTTAAACCTGTTGTAAGCTATTATTAACGCATTTACAGAACACTGGCTAGCAGTGGCACCTTGATAAATTATAATCGACATTAGCTAATTTTCTTTTGTAAGAGCTGTAACTTCTAGGAACTTAGGGATATTGATCATTAGCACAGTGATCCATGTCACACGCATCTTCATTTATCACATCCTCATTTTCATTAATGGCATTCGTAAACATTTTAATTCACTTCCTTTAGTCAACAGAATGGTGTGACAGATATGTAAATAAATCCATTGTTTTGGAAGAAAGTTAAAACAAAATGACATCTACCCTAAGGTTTACACAAAAGTGTATACATTAGATAAAACATCATTCAAGTAGACCACATTGTGTACTGGATATTTAAAGAAGCAATTTTAACCTTTAAAATTGATGGCTTCTTCTAACTATTATGTACAAATATAACTACAACACATTTTTTCCAAATGTAAATTGCTTTGTAAAGCATACATGTGACATCTTGAAATAACTCTTCCCAATCCAGAGTGTGAATAAGCCCATATTGATATGATTTATGTTCATAGAAGGTGATTTTTCATCATGGTTAATCTGAGAATGTTAAATCATTTTAGTCCCTACATCCCCGATGTGTGTAGAGATTTACTTTCTAGACGTCTTTATTTTTCACTCATTTGTAGACATCTTTATTTTTAGCTGTCCTGCATCTACAATAGTTATGGAAATTCAGTTTATGGTTCACTACACCTTGAAATTGCTTAAATGCCACAACTAACGTGACAGAATCAAAGATGGGCAAAACATAAACAGAAAATAAAAACGTATAATATATAAAACAATGTGCTGAATGTCTGGCAGCAAAATTCTTTATAGTCTTTCTTTTCAGTTAATATTAGTTAAGGGAATGCTAACATGAAGTAATTTTTAACTGCCATATATTCTTGAAATTCACCCACAAGTAATTATTTTTTAAATTAAAGTGGTATTGACAGTAACAATAAGTGCATGATAGAATATTCCACTGTAGATGCATATAGGATCACTTATATTAAAAGGTAGCTTGACTCCTAGGGGCAGAGAGTCTGAGTTCAACTACTACTTACATTACTTTGTACAAGTTACTTATCCTCTATTGACTTTATTATTTTCATATGCAAAATGGAAATTATATTATGCCTATCTCAGTGTTTTGTTTTGAGAGTGACTTGAGCCCTTAAAACATACCTAGGACATAATGATCATATTTACTGCTGAAAAAATTATTACTCTTTTTCAATTTTTGCAAATCTCTGGAAAACTTCATAGTTAGTTTCCTTTTGTTGGTCAGAAGAAAGTAGTACCTTCAATGATTTATACAATTATATACATAAAACTTTTGATGTGGAGTTAAATCTTGAAACCAAGTCATCACTTTAGTAAGTTATGGTATCATTTGTTTTATTTGATTTATTGTATTTATCAACTTCTTGATTTATTATGATGTATGAGCTCTAGAAAGAAACATTCTATATACTAATTTTTTATATGGTGACATTTCAGGGTCCTCTAGTGAGTGACTTATTTCATAGTGTGTCTTTCCTGATTCATGAAATCAAACTTTATTTAAATGAAAAATCAGATATAAGGAAAAACCATAAGGTCTTCTAACCTTTTCACAAAATTCACAAGCTTAGGTACATCTAATAATTACTGAAATACCAGCTCCCCCCCCTTGCAGGGTATGGGCATAGTGACATATTAAAATGTCTATTTTATCCATGAATATGCTCTACAGCTAGTAATTCAGCAATTTCTTGAATAAACCCAAACAACTAAGCATGTTCCTCAAAAATGTCAAACGTTAACTAATTTGGAAGTATAGTGTTTCACTTTTTCATATTTAGAATTTTCTGAAATGTGTTTGCCAATCATGACTGATACTGTAATTCTATGGAAATTTCCATGGAAATAAAATAATTTACCACATTAACTAGGTCATTTCTTCTGTTATAATATTCTATTGAAAATAATGACCATCATATTTAGTTCTCTTCTAAGCACCATATGACAACAGAGTTGATTTAACCTCTTAATATATTTTAGTGAATATCATTCATGGGCAAATATCCTGTTCAGAAAATAAGATTTTATTGCCACATTTGCATTGAACGTAATTTTTATTTGATAATCTTTTTTTTTTTTTTTTTTTTTTTTAAAGAGGGACAGTGAGAGAGAGAGAGAGAAAGAGAGAAACAACTTTATTTAGTTTTTCACATGGCCTTAGTTGCTCCAACACTCAGTTGTGTACGTGGTGCTGGGGTTTGAACCCGGGTCCTCATGCTTGCAAGGCAAGCGCTGAAACCGCTGAGCCACCGCTCCAGCCCTTTATTTGATAATCTAAACCATTATGTTAAATATCTCTTAATAAAACTTAAATTTTTGCTACCTATATTTCATGTGAAATTTGTGGTCAGGAGAGATGTATATATTTTCCTGAGTACCATTTTGGCATTCCACCTTAGGATACTGATTTGTAATAATGGTTCTACATGAGGTTGTCAAGTCATAATTACTGATTCACTCAGATCTCAACTTTGTTTAAGAATAGCAAATGTGGAGGCTGGAGCGGTCGCTCAGCGGTTAGTGCTTGCCTGACATGCACAAGGACACAGGTTTGAACCCCAGCACCACATATGCAATGAAGAGTCAGAGCAAAGAAAGCCACATGAAAAACCAAATAAAATTGATTCTGTCTCTCGCACTGTCTCTATCTCTTAAAAAAAAAAAAAGAAAAAGAGGAAGAAGAATGAAGAATGGCAAATGTCCTATAAGAGAGAGGCAAAAGGTCTTTATATTACATATTTTTCAGTGTATTTTATAAAAAAATAAAATGGTTACTGATTCAGGAAAAATATCATGTTAAATTCTCCCAAATTGCCCCTGTTCCCTAAACTAAATATTACGTTTTGACTTCCTGGAATTTGCCCATATTTTCAGGAATTGTTTATATTTTGAGATGTCTCAGTTTGTCACACCACTATTTCTTCATAGCAGAAATTTAAAATATGTTTTTGGATCTCTTCATCCTTTTTCTCCCTCTCTCCCCTTTTACTTTTCACCCTCATTTTCTTCCTTCCTTCCTTACAAGAATCTGAGCTTTATCCCATGTTAATTTTCCAGATTATCTTCACAATGTTTTTCCCTTGGCAAAGAGCATCTCTCTATTCCTGTTTACATTTGCTATATTTCTGACTTTGTAACTTATATAATTTTAATTATGTATAATTTTAATTTATACTGAATCTGAGATAGATTACAGCATTTAAATGTTTTTGTTATTCGTTTTCCTTATTTTCCTTGTATAGAAAAATATGATGGCATGAAAAATAACCTTCCTAAAGTCTGTCTTCTGAATTCCAGAACTTATAGATATATATATTTTTTTCCTGTGGAAGATAGAAGAAATTTTATTTCATTAACCAGGTCATTTCTTCTGTTTCAATATTTTATCAGAAAATTATTCCTATCACATTTAGAGAAAGGAATGGAGCCAAGGAGGGAAAGAAAGAGAAAGAGAAAGAAAGGGATCAAAATAAATATTAAAAATTTCTGCCACGAAGAAACAATGACAAGACAAACTGGGAACATCTGTAATACTGAACAGTTTTTAACAATTTGGAAAAATTTCAAGAACTCACTTCATAGTATTTAGTTTAGAAATCTGTCTTGAGAGAGAGACCTCAATTCATGTATTGCTCAGTGATGGGAATATGGTTGGAAGGATGTATTGTTGGTGATTTTATCTTTATGCAAATATAATAAAATATACTAAGTAAATATATGCTATAGGACCATCATTGGATCTCTTTATTCAATCAATAGAAGCAATAAAGAGGAAACGTGAGGGTGTTGCGGGTGTAACTGGTTATGTCATTTTATAGTAAACAGTCTTATATATAGTACTGCATACACATTAAAATAATGATAGAAGTATAATATAGTAAATGCATGAACTAGTACAATAGTCATTTATTGCAATTATCAAATATTATGTATTTACATAATTGTATGAGCTATACTTTTATACAATCGGCAGTATAGTAAGTTTGTTTACAACAGTACTGTCACAAACGTGGGAGTAATACATTGCACAAATACCTTCTCATATCTATGATATCACTAGGCACTGGGAATTTTTCAGCTACATTATAGTATTCAATACCAGATATATGAATATATTCTCCTCAATTGACAGAAATCTCCTTATGCAATGCATGACTTTATTTGTGTGTATATGTATCTATTGCTTTATTTCTTTGGAGAACCCCAACTAATATAGTCACCATCTTTCCTTCCTTTTCCCAGTCACATACAAATTGTCTGTAATTTTAACATCTTTCCATTTCTCTATGTCCCGGTCACTGATATCTTAAAATCCACATTTTTCAGTATTATGAAAAATGACAGTGTCCCATTTTTGCACTCCATCTTGATGCATTAAATTGGAGTATATGATGACATGGGGATGTTAAGTCACTAATTCCTCCAACTCTGATATTTCCTTTGTTTACTTAAAAATTGTGGAGAGTTGAGAAACACCAAAAGAATACTGCAGGTTACTTATAAAGTAAAGACCAAAACCAAAAATCAATTGTAAATATATTGCAAATGCATGTCAAATACAAAAAGGTGTATGTGTGTGTGTGTGTGTGTGTGTGTGTCTACCCCATAGCTTTGACTAACAATTATCCAGGGAAGTGGTAAATGTAACAGCATTTCTTAAAAAGCTTAATTGTTAATCGTATCTGCTAACTTATGTGTGATTTATAGAAACTGATACTATTCCAACTATTGATTAATGTATTATCAAGTTTGGAGACTGATAACAAAATTACAAATCTAAAAGAAGAGCATGCTATTTGTTGTAGTATATAGCAATATATAAAATAAGACTTCTGATAATAATAATATTTTAAAATATTGGGCACATATTTTATGCCAGTGTTTTTCATATATTATCTGATTTACTTCTGACCATTCTAAAAATAATTATCTGAAATAGGCACTATTAGTAATTTTCATAGAAGAAACAAGTACAGCAACCTGCCCAAAGTCAAAGTCAAATTCACGCTTTTTGTTGTTGTTCAATAATAGACAACCTCTGAGCCACATCCCCAGTCCTTTTTATTTACTTTTTTTTATTTTGAGACAGGATCTCACTAAGTTGCTTAGGGCCTCACTAAGTTGCTGAGGCTGGTTTTGAGCATATGATCCTCCTGCCTCAGCCTCCCAAGTTACTGGAATTCTGTAATTCCAGTGTAGTGTGTGACACTACACTTGGGAAAATGTCCTTGCTACATCAACAAAAATGTAATCTTCATAAAAAGACTTGTAGGCTTGTTTACTGTGTTCCTGAAGGACTATTAAAATACCTAACCCTTAACCAAGACCAAGAGCTGTTAATTTAAAAATCTCATTTTGTAAATTAATGGGTTTAGAAGTAAGCTTATTTATGTAATAAATTTAACTATGTCTTTGATTCCTAACGGCAAAACCTGTTTGCAATTTAATATAGTATATCTATTCCTTCTTGCCAGCAAATGACATTCAAAGAATGTGGTATGGATGAAATTGACATAGCCTAGGGAAAGAGGAGGCAAATGAATTATTCAAATATGCTATTTCCTAAATAAAAATAGCCAATAAAAATGAAATCGTTTACTTTCTGATGTTTTCTCCAAATCAGAGTAGGGGGCTATTATTTTGCAATTGATTTCTGACACGAAGTAATTCATGATCAACATATATCATACTTGAAGAGAAACCCACTAGAGCACCGCAAGTAATGCCACTCTCTGCCTTGCCTCCTGCAGGCTCCTATTCCACATGGCCTGTTCCTCCACATCACCTAACACAGCTGCCAAGGAAGTGTATTTCCACAGGGAATTTGTCATCTGTTTTTGTTACTATTTTGCCTGCTGTTTTTCCTGGGTTGGCAACCACGCTAGACACTGATTTCCAGTTATTTATTTATTTTTTATGACAACTGAAAAAAAAAAAAAACAGCTGTAAGCTGTCAGTTCTCATCCATCACTGTACTATCATGAACCAAGTCAGCCATGGACCTCAACTAATTCATTCCCCATCCTTCAGGCAGGATTATACTAAAATTTAAAAAAAAAGGCAGAAAAAAACAGTTCAAAATCTATTGGATGGTTGATCTGTTTGAAAAACCCCAGGGAAAGACTACTGAGATATTTGGCCTTCCTTTTGAATGCCATATGGCAATTCGGTTGTTTTCATTATTTACGATGTTAGCAAATATTTATTATGTCTGTTGGCTTGTAGTCAGTGGTGATGAGAATCGGATGAGAAAGATAAATTACATGTAAAGAAGAGCTAATTAGCACTATTGTGTAAACAATTAGAAAGTTATATGTGGTTTAGAGTCAAGACTTATTCTAGCTTGAGAAAGGCACGGGGCTTCATCACAGAGTGGAAAGGAAAGGTGGCTGAACCTCAGTCACCAATGCCAAACAAACATCGGACAGCTTTAAATATAACCAAGGAAAGTATAACACAGTGCAATTTATCTGAGGTTTCTAACAGGATACATAAAATTTAATCAGATTCCATTTCAATCATTAGAATAAAAAGTACAGCCCATATCACCCAACTCATTGGCTGTCAAGCCTTAATCCTATACATACTTCAATACATTTTTGGTTCTACAGACATTGGAGTCATGCCCCCATGCTATGGTAAGTGTTAGAGTTCTGTGATTACATTTTCTTCT
This sequence comes from Aplodontia rufa, assembly GCA_004027875.1. Taxonomy (NCBI): domain Eukaryota; kingdom Metazoa; phylum Chordata; class Mammalia; order Rodentia; family Aplodontiidae; genus Aplodontia; species Aplodontia rufa. The sequence goes on along the minus strand of PVKS010004446.1, from coordinate 31,837 downwards.
GTTTTTAGACAGCCTACAGCAGACTTCCCAACAGCAATCTCCAACAATGACTTCATCTCCATCCTTTCCCATGTGAATCTGCTCTCCTAACTAATGGGAGAGTATGTTTCCTGATCTCTTGACTTTGATTTAACCATGTGACTTTCTGTGCCCAGTGGAATGTTATCAGATTGAACAAAGTTCCCATGCAACCAAGCCAGGTCCATTGTCATGGAACCTACAGAGAGAACATCTAGAATCAACTTCAGAGAAAATGTCACCCAGACACAATCCTCTAAGTAGAGCCAGGCAGCCATGGCTCTCTGATCACTATTATTCTCCAAATTCATGAGCCAAGTGAATTAACGTGAGGGCTTTGTAGTTTACAATGAGACATTATCATAGCAATGGGCAATTGATTCATTATATTGCAATGATTTCTCTTTAATACTTGATCTTTTATGATCATCGTATCCAGATTGCACCTAAAAATATTTCTTTAATAAGTGATGAAAATGATGACTTAATTAATGAAATTATTACCTTAAAATTTCAGAACATCATTGCATGTGCTCTTCTCAAAAAAATTCTAATGAGGATTTAGCAATATCAGAATATAATTAAAGCTGCTTATTTTTATGTATGTTGAATAGACTTTTAGACCGTTTATATTTACATCTGTTTCTAAAAGTCCTGTAAGTATGTATTGTTAGGGTACTATGTTCAAAATTTTCTTGAAGCATTATTTGTGAATTATTTATGTTTTTGTTTCATTATGTTATCAATTTAGTTCACAGTTAGTTTTAACTTTTTATATACTTGCTTAATAGTCACTACACATTCAGTAACAAGTAGTGAGCTAGCAACTAGAAATATACATTGGAAGAAATGTAGTTTTTTAAAGAGAAAATAGATTCTTCGCATCAACTAGAAAACAGATGCATAGCTTTGTAGTTCTTGCACATAGAAATATGTGTGAGATAACACAAAATATGTGGAGGATAAAAACTGAAAACTAGAGGAAATATATCTTTAGCTTCATCTTGACAGTTTCATTCATGAGATTCAGAACACAGCCAGCATATTAACAAATACACGTAATGCACAGAAAAGCCAAGGTGAGAACAGAAAGACCATAGCCATCAGAAAAATATTACTGACTAGTCACATCTTTTGAAGGCGTATTGATCACAAAAAGACCTGAAGCTTCAGATTGGAGAACCAGAAAAAGAAATCTGGTTTGATGGTGAAGTTAAAAAGATAATTGTTCTCAAAACTTGTGGTTAAGATTAGGTTTGTGTCTGGTGCTGCTGTAACAGAATACCTGAGACTGGGATATTTATAGAGAATAGAAATGTATTGGCTCACAGATCTTGAGCGGGGAGATTCCAAAAGTATGGCACCGATATCTGGCGAAGAGCTTGATTCTGCAGTTTCCCATACAAGGGGCAGCAGAGCAGAAGAGAGTGAACAAGCGGGGCTGAACTCTCTTTTCTAACAAACCCACTCTTGCTATAATGGTCCTGCCCCCATGAGAAGTGCATTAATCCATTCACAGGGGCACAGGTTTCATGGCCTAATCATTGGGTGAAGTTCCCACCTGTCACCTTGGAACTGAGTTTCCAACACATGAACTTTCAGGGCACGCTGAAACTGGTCTGCAGGTTGTAGTAGCTAAATGAGGGAATATTAAGTTTGAAAAGTGTATCCGTTTCTACCTAGGTATTAATTTTTTAAATCTCCCTTATAATTCACACATTTTGGAAGCCTTTTTCATCCTTTGGTTTGAATTATCAAGGTCTACTTCCTTCCATGTGTAAGAAAAGAGATGACATGAAAGAAAGAACGAGAGGAGTGTGGCGGCTCAACAGTATCACAGGTTTATTGGGAGTGACCTGAGAGGGGGACACAGTGGAGTCTGGAACCCACCTGCTGCTTACAGCGGTAGATATAGAGGGAATGAGGAGGTAGGAGGCCATGGTGAGTTTTCTGGTTAAAATAGGACTTTGCATAGAGTGTGATTTTTCTGATAAGGGCCCTGAATCCATGAATCCATAGATCCTGATAAAAGCCGCAGTCAGTAGATTTTGAAACAGTGAGTAGGGGGTTTGTTCTCTGGCTCACATAAATTATTCTGGTAATTTTTCATATCCATCATCTCTGCCTTTGCTCCCATAAGAAAAATAAAAACAAAAACAAAACAAGACTTTTTTTTTCCTTTATTGATGCTCAAAGACACATAGAAATTCAGCAAATGCTATTACTAGCTAGCATGTATCTACAAAGACTATTAGTAACTACCAACAACCTTTAATTTATACTCCCATGCCTCTGATGCAGGTTTGGTGGAAGTCCAGTTTCGGTTCATGTCCCCCAGAGGGGAAGAATGAAACCAGATGGATTTTATTTTAAGAAAGCAAAGCATAGGATAGGGAAAAGAGCAGACTTCCCCAGAGTAGGAGGAGGCGACAGGGCTGAAGAGGGAGTTAGGTTTGCCCTTTTTATAGGCTGTTCTCTCTTCAGTTGGTCATCCTCTCCCTTTCTCCACACCTAGGATCTGGGCTTGGGAAATTCTGGTTGGGTCCAGTCTTTGGTTTTCCCCACAGGCATCAAAAGGAAGAATGTGGAGCCTTCTTTAGCAGAAGGGAGTGCCTGCATCTGCACCCACCTTGCCAGACCTTTCTTACTAGCACTGGGGATGTCAAATTGATCTTAAAAGAAAAAGAACCTGTTTTCCCTTGATTGACAGGAACATTCTAACTACCCTGCCTAACTTTTCCCCATCTCACCTGGCTGCTTTTCTAACTATTTCAATTTTTCAAATATAGCATTTTGTGCAAAATAAATAGGGAAAGAGCTTTTAATTTTCATCACAGTATTATAGTGTATACTTATTTCAAAACTCAACTTTTGGATTTTAAATATATGAAATGTACTTTGTCAATTATATCATTTTGTAAAGCAGAGAATGCTTTTTGCTATACTCATGTCTAGGAATTATGCGCATCTTACTGCTATTATAAATGACATGTGTTTAATTTATTTGAAATTACTTTTGCTGGTATATAAAATACAGAGTTCACTTTTGTGTTGACTCTTTACCAGCAATTGTGCCATGTCCCCTGATGACTTTCCATAGTTTATCTGGTGGTTGTTCTGAAATGTCTGCATGTAATAGTTGTTATTTATTTCTCTAAAATTTATATAGGCTATTTTTTAAAATGTTGTCTTAATCCACTGGTTAAGATTTCTATCATAACAGTAAACAGAGGTAGTAGTAGAAAACCTTGTAATTGTCCTGTTTCAAGTTATTTGTAGAATTTTAAAAATTGTTCAGGTTTTTTTTTGCATATGTGTTGAATTTTGTCAAAAAATTCCTCTGCATTGATAAGATTATGTGGGTTTTTTTGTTTATCTGTTCTCCTGAACCTGTTTTTCTAATATTACCTGAGTCAGATATTCCAGAAACACCTTGCTTTGTCATATTATATATTTTTTTTCTATATACCAATAAATTCAACCTACTTTTGTCTGTTTATTTTGAAACACAGTGGCTTGCTTTTGGGGTCATTTTGGAATATTTGCTTTTCATGTAATGCCTTTTTCAGGTTTTGATATTAAAATTATCCTTGATACAAAAAGCAAAGGTAGAAATGATGAATTTTCAGATTTTCTAGATTAGTTTAATACTATTTGTAATTATTTCTTTAAAGGTTTTAAAATAAAAAAAATTAAAGTGATTACTAGACCATATGATAATTCTATTTTTAATTTTTAGGGCCCTCCCAACATTTTCCACAGTGGCTGCACCAGCTACAATTTCATCCGTGGAGTTCAGGTGATCCCTTTCCTTCACGCCCTTGCCATCATTGCTCTCTTGAATTTTTTATTACAATGATCATAACAGGAATGAGATTATATCAAATTGTGATTTTTATTTTCATTTACTTAATGATTTGTGACACTGAGTAACTTTTCATACACCTGATGTTTACTTTTGTAACCATTTGGGAAAATGTCTATTCAGGTCCTTTGCCCATTTGTAAATGAAGTTATTTAGTTTGGGGATGTTGAATTGTGTGAGTTTTGTAGATATTTTAGATATTCACCCCTTATCAGGTACACTGTTTACAAATATATTTTCCAGTCCAGAGATTGTAAATTGTTTCCCACGCTGTTCAGATGTTTTTTAGTTCAATGGAGCCCTAATCATTCATTTTTGCTTTTTTTTTTTTTTGGTCTTTGATTATGGTGTGATGTCCAAAACATCTTTGCAAGGCTGCTATCAGTAGATTCTCCCCCTGGGTTTTCTTTTTGAGGTTGTATGGCTTTGGGCTTTATATTTGCATCTTTGATTCGTGAGCTGATGTAAGATGAAGGTTCAGGTTCATTCTTCCATATTTGCCTGTCCAGTTTTCCCAAAACCAGTTTTTGAAGAGATTCTCATTTTTTATTGTGTATTGTTGGTGGTCAGTTGTTTCCAAGATTTCTCTTTCATTTCTTTGGTAGGCAAGTCTGTTTGTATTCCAGGACCACATTGTTTTGATTACTCTTGCTTTGTAGTATATTTTGAGTTTGGGAAGTGTGATACTTCCAACTTTGTTTTCCTTTCTCAAGATTGTTTAGACTCTCTGTCATCTTTTGTGGCTCCATTTGAATTTAGCGTTGCTTTTCTAGCAATCAGGCAAAAAAAAAAAACATATAAAAAGCTTTCAAATTAGAAAAGAAGAAATAAAATTACTCTTACTTGCAGACAACGTGATCCACTATCTTAGAAAACTTAAAGGATCCCTCTAAACATCCTGTTATAACTTCTGAATGAATTCTGTAAAATTACAGAATACAAAGCCAACATATAAAAATCAGTTGCTGTCTATCTGAGAAATGATTAAAATTTATTGGAGAGCCTCAGCAAATAACATACTTAGGAATAAATCTAACCAAGGAAGATAAAAATCTGTACATTAAAAACTATTAAAATAGTGATGGAAAAATTTAAGAACAATCATGTAATTGAAAAGGTGTACCATGTTTCTGGACTAGAAGAGTTAATAGTAATAAAATGTCTGTATCATCCAAAACAATATTTAGATTCAATGAAATCCTATCAAAATTCCAATGCCACATTTAAACAAGATTTTAAACATCAAATGAAAGCTAAACTTAGTTTTCATAAGAACTCTAGACATAGCAAAGTCAGTAAATAAAATGATAGCTTTGGGTCATGTGTTCAACCTACAGTTTTATTGCTTTAATGAACTCATTTTACTTTAAAATTAAATGTTTAATTATAACATTAAATATGTTTAACGTATAAAAGTAAAAAGAATTTCCTTCTTGAAAAAAAAGAAAAAAATAGCAACTACAGAATCTGCTTTATGTGACTGGAAAGTCTCCATATGTACTGAGACTTTTTCATGATGCAAAGTTTTGCCTTAGGCATCTTTGTCTATTTTTCTCAGTCTTTCATTTGGCTCTATGATCCTCAATAAAAGTCACTAACTTTTATTGAAGTATTGTGGAGGTATTTAAATCATACAAATACCAATATAAGGGAGAAATTCATGTAATTGAAAGCAACACAAAATGTCCTTACTCCATAATTTTTTTCTTTATAATCGAAATAGAGGTGTGTAAATAGCATACATTTCTAAAGATTAAGGCTCTTAATTAGAGCTACTAGATGGTTAATCAGTGGCTACATGTTTTCTGTTGTTCTCATTATAACCTGCCATAGTATAAAGCCTAAAATGTAGGTGTACATTTTTGAAAAGTCAAAGTTACTAACTGGGAAAATTATTTAATTTTGTCTTATTATTGAGGTAGCCTGTGATTTTCTGACCCTAGGTACAAGTATAATTATAATAACTACAATTTCCTGATTTTTTGTGTCATGTACAGTGTTACACATTAGAATAAATTCTCATTTAATTTCTGAAACAGTATTCTAAGTTATCATTGTCCATGTTTTATATGTGAAATAACAGATGTCATAATGCTAAAAAATGTTCCCAAAGCTTAGAGACTGGGCCCCCCTCCACACATCCACCCACAAAATGTGCCCATATTTGTTCCCTCTAGGTAGTAAGTCTCAAATTTCCTCTTTGCCTCTTTACTGGTAAGTGTTCAGAAATGAATATATTCCATAGAATAAAGCCCTATGGTGCATTTTAAGTATCCTCATGACTTTCAATGAAACTAGTGTTTCTTCAGTTATAATCCAATTTTGTCAAGCATATATCCAGCCATGCTGTGGAAAGCTGATTTTCTGGGTAAGAAGCAGTAACTGTGCTAGATTTTTTATTCTTTCAAGCAGCTATTGGTGTTGCTGTGATGATCTAATACATTGTAGAATTCTCTAACAGTATGTAATTACTCCTTCCATTAAAAACGAAGTTCAAAATAGAACACGGAGACTTAATTAGGAAGAAATAAGGGGCAAAGCAAATGTATTTTGAAAATAAGGATTCTGAGATTTGTATCTGCATTCTTTGTGAGGTATCTCAAAGTCATTAGATGTGCTTCTTTCCAGCTAGCTCAATAAACACAATAAGTAAGTAAGATAGCACAGTAAGTAAGTAAATAAACATCTCAAGTTACTTTATAATTATATTGCTGTAAAACATAAGAGTGTTAAAAATGTTGAAAGCTGAAAAATTTGACAATTTCATGGTATACAAGGGAACGAAGATAAGAATTAAGCCATCTCGTCTGAGCCAGGCAAGCAGAAGACAATGGAATGATGTCATCAAAGGCTGAACAGTTGGTATCCTCTACAAGCCAGAAAGTTCTTTTCTTTATTTATCATTTAAAGGGAGAGAGGGACAGAGAGAATCAATTTTTACATTAGTTTTTCATTGGACTTCTGTTGCTTCAACGCTTCATCATGTACACGGTGCTGGAGTTTGAACCTGTGTCCTCACGTATGCCAGGCAAATGCCACAACCACTGAGCCACCAATCTAGCCCCCAGGGTGTTGTTTTAAAAGACAGACTATATGACTAATTTCTCTTGTCATTTCTTAGCACAGAAACAGGGTATTCTTGGCAAATGATTATTTAAGGGAATGAATATTCTGTTCTATAAGAATTGATCTCATAGCCTTTATCTTCAACACTCTATTCTAACCAAGTAAACTACCTAACCTCAGATAACTGTTACTTAAATGCTTTTATTTTTTCTAAAGTTGTTTATTTCTGTTATCATCAATATAAAAATAAAGAAACAAGCTTCAAATGGCATAAATTGTTTAGGAGAGGGCATGGAAAATATAGCTGCCTCAATGAATCTAAAAGTGGTAACATATTTTTCATCATTTATATCTTATTTATTTCATATGAGTTTAAAAAGATAGATAATAAACTAAAACTCAAGAAGGCAACAAAAATTGTCAATATGATAAATAGAAAATATTATAGAAGTTAGACATAGTAATTATAAATCATCTGGGAAAAGTAGACTAATCTAAAGAAACAATATTGAAAGTACTCTAATTAACCCAGGGCTATTAATTTTTGTCTGTTTTCATTTAGACTTTTGAGAAATACAGTTTAATTGAATTAGTTTGTGAGATGATGCAGCTCTAAAATTAATTATACCAATTAGGATTCATCCCATTTAAAGAATATATTTCTAACATAATGTCTATTAATTTTCTAAAGCAAACCTTTATTCATCTAAAACCTAGCATATTATTCAACATTCAGTGCAGTTTTACATTAATCAATAAGTAGTTTTAAATAAATAACTATATAATTTTTTACAAAGAAAATAGAACTCAAACCCAAAATTTTATTACTCTAGATTGTGGGATCATTATCATTTGCTACATCTTCCTCTGGTAGAGCTGCCCCTTTAAGGTGCGATGACCCTTGGAGCAACAGAAATTGGTCTGAGAGCTGCAATAATGCTAATGTCATTGGTGGCCAAAAGAAAACTGAAAACAGTTATAAATTTGCATATTTAAATTATTTTTCTGTTTTGGTTAATACTTCCAAGTAAAATTAATACTTTATTTCTAGTGAATTTGGCAAATTTGTTTACCAAGCTAGTAACATTGAAATGTATGAGCCTAAAAAACATGTGTTATTTAACAACAGAAAAAAGTAGAAATATTTATACTTCTTTGTTTTTTCTGTTATTATTCTTATCTATTATTCTGAGCAAATTAGCACAACAGATGTAGTTATATGAATATAAAAAGATCATAATCCTTTTCAAAGAAAAAGAAGTTAACCTTAACCTTTGACCTTTTTAACAGGAGAAAAATAATTCTCAAGTTTTCAAAATGTGGCATGGATTGCCTAGGATGGTATTTGCTCTAATTTTAAAACACATGGTACATTTTAAAAATGATTTTCATTGGTTCTTTCTTCATACTTTTGAGGTAGATAACTTGTTCTAATTTTGTTGGCATATATTCAAATTCATATGCAGAGCTTCCTTTGTGAATTAATTCAGAGGATATAGACTGGAACAATGTGATCCACTGAACAATATTATCTCTGCTTCACAGATGACAGAATGGAGAAAAGAAAAGAAAAGCAAAATGACACTTTTGATTCCATAAAATGAGTCACTAGCAAAATCGGGATTAGAACTCACTGTCCATGATTTCCAGGACTGTGTGTTGGCAGAACTTCCCCTACATTTGACTAGAGATATTTTCTAGCTTTGCAAATTCCAAATAAACAGAAATGGCTTAAAATGAAACAAAAATATTTTCATAAATAGTTAATTTTCTCCTTAAAGCAAATAAATTAATTGCTTTCACATTTATTCCAAATTTGGTTCCTCAAACACTAATAACTATAAATTTCTTTTAAACACTATTTCCTGACCTGACCTTATTACAGGATAGGGAGAGTTAAAATTCAAACTTTTATATCCCAGTAGCAGTGTTTTTAAGAATGAGTCTGGGACCTCTGAGTTTTCTAACGACTCTTTTGTGGTATTGATGTGATCATAGCTGTTCTCATACATGTCGCTGCCTTCTGCACACTCGTTCTTTGCAGAATATATAGTGTCATTTTCTAGAGACTATATCAGTTGGCATGGCATTATTGCTTTCATGACTAAAGTAATGTGCACTGGTGAATGCCCGTGCCTTAAATTATTTCTTTTTGTTTGTTTGTTTTTGTTTTAATTACTAAAATATGCAATACTACAGAGAAGTATGTAACAAAAATATTTAAACAAAATTTCTTTGAAATATTTAATAATTATTGTAAAAGGAACTTCAACCCAAAAGTGTATAGACCATTTTCCTAAAAAGAAACCCATTGATTCTTTTTTTTTTAAGAGAGAGCGACAGTAAGAGAGAAAGAGAGAGAATTAGTTTTACTTAGTGTTCATGTGGCTTCCATTGCTCCAACACTTTGCTGTGTATATTGCTCTGAGGCTTAAACCCTCAACCTCATGCATGGCAGGCAAGCACTGTTATTGCTGAGCCATTGCTCCAGGCCCAACCTAATTACTTTTTTTTTTTTTTGGACTTTTGATTTAAATTTTTTCTATATATGAAAATTACAGTACTTATCTCCACCCTCATTGACATTCCCAAATTCCCTTAGTCTACTCTTATGCTTTCTAGTGCATGACATTTGCTGTCTTATAACATACTATATAATTTACATTTGTATTATATATGTTGGTTGCTGTTCACATTGTACTTTCAGAAGAGTAAAACATAATTCTAACAAAATATATGCAAGATTACTTCTGAGGAAAGTTTAAAATGTTACTAATGCCTTATTTGTGTACTTTTATGATTAATTGATGATGGCTCATATTTTGCTAAATTCAATCTCTGGGAAATCAAAAAGAAATGGGTTTAGCATGCTAAATCCAGAACAAATTTGTATTTGCTTCTTTCAGACACCAGGGGGCAATACCAACCTTAAGTCACATTGAGTTTTTGGCCTGAGTATTTTTGTTTTAAGAGGAAAACCCACAAAATTGGTAAGAACAGTTCTATGGTTACAAATTCTCAGAGGATTGTGGTGTTTTCCATGAACAGATGAAGAAATATTTATTCACTGGGACCTGAGACCTTTGCGAGAAGGTGGATTTTCTTGTGTATGCCTTGTCAATAAGGGGATAGTACTACCCTTGGGTGTTCCTCGTAAGGGAAAATAGTTCCCTATAGCCCAAACCTGCTTATGTAGAAAGCCTAACATTCCAATCCAGAGGGTTTCCTTTTTTCCAAAGGACAATCTATCAACTGTGTTGAACAAATTCTTATTGCTATGCTTTATATCTCAGTCAAGCTTGAAAAACTTCTCTGCATTTGCTCATTGAATTATGATCAAGTTTCTCCCTGCATAAAAATAATGTTTAATAAATTCTTATTATATGTATTTCATTCTAAGTACATTGGAATGAAATAGAACATACGAGATGAAGATGCTGACCTCTTATCTACAGTTTATCATCAATTAAGTATTACAAACCCCCCACATAATTATTAGAAAATTACATGTCAAAGAAACATGTTGAAAATAAGCTTTTAATCATACATACAAGTACAGCAGGAAATAAATGAATTAATAATCAAAATGCAATACAAGGAATTATGGACAAATATCTAGTGAAACAAGAGATCAATTTTGTTTTGAAAGAAAACAATGAGTGTAAATTGCTTTCTTTAAAAATGTTAATATATTCCAAGACCCTCACCTGTGACATGGATGTTAATTCTGTTTACCCAAAACCTTGACCTAATGTGAAGAGATGGGCTGGCTTACAGAAAAGATTCTGCCTCATTCTCTTGGTTTCATAATATACTTTGCTATATTTGTTTAACATTTTCTCTCATTTGCTGGGCTCTGTGATTATTTACTTCTGAAATTACTTCAAGCATATGAACACAAAAATGATTGATTTAAAACATGGAATTTGGCAAGTGATTACACATAATGTGCTCTAATTGCTTGCAGTGCCGCTTTTACCCTATGAATTTTTCATAAGGATAAAAAGTGCATGGTAAGTAATTAATTGATGAAGCTCTTTTTCATTTAAACTGCGAATATATTTATAACTTATAGATTAAGACAATTGTTCTGGTTGACTGAAATTATTATAAATATTCAAATGCTATGTAAATACATCATTAAAGCTATTGCGTTTCCTAAGAAAATTATGTTAATTGACTTAAAACAAGTGTAATTATTTTTTACCATGGCTGTTAAAACCCTAATGAGATTGGAAATTTTCTCTCCCGAATTCACATATGATAAATTTTCTTCAAAATATATGCACTTTTAAGAATAACATAGGAGTATAAGCACTAGTCAACAGAAATCAAAGCTCGCTGTGGTCCAGAATAGTAATTCTTTTTTTGTTTGCTTCATTTCTTATACATTAAAGGGACTTTAAATGCACTTCGCACACTTTCAATGAAATTTATACAACTTAACGATACAGTGGAGGTGTTAAACTGGGAGGAATCAAAAAAAGGAAAAGAATGAGGAGGAAGAAGGGAAAGAGTAAAAGAGGAGAGAAAATGAAAATATTAACTGAGTGACTAGCAAGGCATTCTCAATTCATGGACTTACCATAACAGGAAACTACTAATTTGAACAATATGATTGAAATTATGCTTCTTTATTTGAATTTAAAATTTGAATTTACTCCTTTTTATTTGAAACACGTTATGACTTTTAGGTACAACTTCTTTTCTGTAGGATCTGGTCTCTTGCACAAGTCGGTGTTTGAAGTCCACATACACTTTTGACTTATAAGAAGTATCCCCTTAGCACCAAAGAAAGTCTTAAGCTACAAATGATATGATTCAATAAACATCTAATTAACTGTTCCTGAATATTTAATTGAATTGTGTTAGATTCCTATCCATGCTATAACAAATTACTAAAACAAGAGAAATATATTTTCTCATGGCTATGAAGACAAGATATCTGGAAACCAAGGGTTCACATGCTCTGCTCTCCTTGAAGGTTCAGGGGAAGGAGTAAAATGTCCCTGATCTGAAGCAAGTTTAGAATGCAGTAAGGCTAGTTCCAACACGTTTCAAGTCCTAAGAATAATTCCCTGTGGCTTCATCTGCCCTCTGGGCCCTTGGAAGCCTTGCAGGCTCTTCATCTGGCCACAGTCAGTCTCTTCCTCTGGCCCTATCTGTCCTCTGCCTCTGAATCCACAGCTATCACTCAAGAGACATTCTTTTTCCTTCTTGAAGGTTATTGGGTGTTATAGCTGAGTAATCCCATCATCTCTTTTTCTGCCAGTAGAAATCCAGAAAGCTGGTCACCTTCCTTTATTTTGTCCAACTTCCATATCCTCAGTCCAAACTGGAAGTAACTGCTCCTGCTGATAGGACATTCTTAGAAACTCCCTGAGTCACTTGTGGAGTCAAGTGAAGACAGACCCCTGCAGAGTAGCAGTGTCCGCTGTTCCTTACCTGGATAAGGCTCGATGCCATTCCCTACTTCTGCTAACACAGTTGATTGCATCCTGAAATATGCAGGGGATCTCTTCAGAACTTTCAGCCACCCCCTTGTCCTTGCCTCCAGAGAACACTGGATAGGCTGAGAATTCCCGAAAGGATGAAATGCTGGTTCCCTGTGACTTAATGGCTGCATCTTCCATTTATCTCATTCCTGTTATAGTTCATGAGCACAGAAAAGATATCAAAATATACCTCCATTAATATTCAAGTTCATTGCTTACAACTTTCATTTTCCAACCAGAAGAACACAATTCAAGCATGTTTTTCTGCTACTTTATGATAAGGATCACTTTCCAGCCAGTGTTCTATAGCACGTATTCAACCCCTTGATCTTATTTTCTGCAGTGTTCATATCGTCACCAACAGTCATGATGATACGTACATTCTCTAAAGATAATAAAAGCTTTCTCTACCACCCTTTTTACTTCTGAATGGATTTGCCTTTAAAATCCATGCAAATATGAATTTCCAGTCACAATGTTAAGTCAGTTTTAGTTCCAAAATTAGTTATTACCAATACCTGGAATTTCAAACTAATAAAGAAAAATATTTTTTTTTAAAGAGAGAGAGACAGTGAGAGAGACAGAGAAAGAGAGAAATAACTTCTATTTAGTTGCCTTCATTGCTCCAACACTTAGCTGTGTACTTGGTGCTGGGGTTTGAACCCAGGTCCTCATGCTTGCCAGGCAAACACTGAAACCACTGAGCCACTGCTCCAGTCCCAGAAAAATATTATTGAGAATTGCTTGAGAGAATCTGTGACTTCCCTTGATAAGATTTCTTTTTCTTTCAAGAGAGAAAGAGAGAGAATCAATTTTATTTAGGTTTTCATGTGGCTTTCATTGCTCCAACACTTCCTTGTGTACATGGTGCTGGGATTCAAACCTGCATCCTCCCATACACCAGGCAAGTGGCAAGTGCTGTAACTGCTGAAATTTTTTTTTTTTTAGAAATAGGGGACAGTGAGAGAGAGAAAGAGAAAAGCAATTTTTTAGTTTTTCATGTGACTTTCATTCCTAAGACACTTTGTTGTGTACATGGTGCTGGGATTCGAACTCACGTACTCACACATGCCACGCAAGTGCAGTAACCACTGAGCCACTGTTCCAGCCCCCTGAAAATGTGTTTTAGTAGCCCATACTTTGCTTTTTTAATTTTAGTTTCATTCATTAAATTCAAAACTGCCATTTTATGCTTATCTTTTCCTGCATCAATCAATGGTCTGAACCATTGGTAAATGAGACTCATAAAGTTATTCCTGAATTTGATTAAAATTCCTGAAAATGAAGTTAAAAAACACTGGCAAAGAAAGAATAAGTATGTAAAATATTGTGAAATTAAATGGGGTAGAAGATAATGAAGTAGAAAGAGTAAATAAAGTGTAGTATATGAATAGAGTCAAACACAAAGGAATAAAAGAAACTAGATAGATGTTACAGTTCATGGTTCCACTGAGACTATAGAGCAAGTGACTGTAGGGTGAATGACATAGTACAGACATGAGATTATTAAAAGCAGCATCAAAACTGAGATAAAAATAGCATAAATACAAAAACATGAAAGGAAAATGACCTGAAAGAATAATCAATTAAGTGTAAATATAAAAGATGATTGTACATAATAGAAGTTAAAATTTTAATGAAGTGGGTTATCTCCAGAAGACCAATATCAAGTTACTGAAAAGTTGCAGAAGAGAAATATAAGTGGGATTAAAATTCAAATTAAAAAGACATGCATGCTACATTATTTACCTAAGAAATGTTATGCTCAGAGCTGCAGACCCAGGGAGATTCATATAACAAAATATCCAGGGTTTGTGATGTGCCTTGTCAATACTGGATAATTCTAAATTCAGAAGATTAAAAAATGTGTTAGGCCTATTCCCAAAAGTTAATCTAACAGAGATCTTTTATTGGATCAAAGTCCATAATGACACATTAATCTTTAAACATAATTTTATATTAAAATGAAAATGAAGTGTACCTGCAATCACTCAGCCAATTACTGCAGTTGGCAATTATTGAATTAAATGTCCTACAGGCAATAATAAGAAAGACTTAGCAGCAATATTCTGTCATCATTCACCCAACTCCGTTTATTACCATGGTTTCAGCCTAGTTTTGATATATCCCCAACTCATACTATATCATTATTTTAACACTACAAGAAAAACAAAGCACAATAGTACCTTAGTTCTTTTCCTTCTATATTTAAAAGAATTTGAAAAAAAATCAAAACATCACACATTTTATATTATAAACATGTACAGATATTTGGGATCAATAACAAATTTAAAAATCAAAAAGTAAATTTTCTTGAACACATGTGTTAGTCTGCTTAGGTTGCTATGAATATCACACAGAGAGCATCTTGAACAGCAGCTAGGGATTTTCTCACAGTTCTGAAAGCTACACGGGCTAGAGGACTTGGTTTCTGGTGAGGATTATCTCCCTGGCCTGCTTGTGGCTGCCTTCTCTTAATCATCACATGGCCTTTCCTACATGTGCATATATTCCTGGTGACTATGTTTTTTTAAATGTAATCTTCAGTCCTATTGGATTAGGACCACTCCCTTATGAACTCTTTTAACCTTAATTATTTCTTTATAGACCCTATCTCCAACAATAGTCTTAATAAGGGCCAGTACTTCCATATATGAATGCTGGGGAGGCATAATTCAAGTCATAACAATATGAGAAGCATAAAATGCAAGACAGTGATTTTTTTGTGTGCTAATAGAACTTGTGTTTTTAGTTGAGATAATAAACCTCTTTACATTAGAAGGAAAATTAGTCTCTTGCTGACTGCCTGAATTAACAACAGATATTTTCCCCCATCAAGTAAATCCATTTCTTTAAAGCTTTCCTGTTAATCTATGGACTATTAAACACACCTCCCTCAGTCATAGACATTATGCAAAAAATCCCATCCTACATGAAATTACACTCTATCTATAAGAAATGCCATCACCAAAAATGATCTGAGAAATGTAAGCATATTTTCAGCAAGTAAAATGATTCTGCAAGAATGACTTTTCTTTCTTATATTTAAGTGATAATTGTTAGTTTAACTTTTTGCAAAGATGTCTGTTTAATTCTAACAAAGAATCATGTGTAGCGTGCTGATGAAATAGTTCACAGGGACAAAAATAGCAGAGTGAACTTTTTATAATATTTGGAATCCTTTCTCTATAATAATCCATCCTTTTTTTATTTCCGGAATTAGGAAAATCTTCTCTTGTGTAGATATAGCTATGCAAATGTTACTGAAGGGCTTCAGTAGGACTTTCTAATGTTTGCCAAAGTGGATTTTAGGCCTTGGGCACTCATCACCTCTGAGGTAGGATCAGATTTCAGAGCGGATTCCTGGAAGGGCGATGTCAGTCTGCAGGTCCAATAAGGCCATAGTGGTTGTGGAAACAGCAGGAGGAGAAGAAAGTTGCTGAACAGCCTGAAGGCTCAATGAAGGCTTTAAGTGGTTTCATTTACAGAAGAACATCCTGAAACGAGAGGTACAATCAATATACTAACATGATCACATTTTCATGCTTTTCTCTTTTTACATTTTTATCTGCACCCCAGAACCAATAGTAAATACTTAAAGCTATGAAGATTATGGGAAAATCTGCTGGGAGCTTATTTTTAGAGCATGAAAGCATTGTTTCCTTGGCATAAAATATGCAAAAATCATTCTTCAAGGTAAACTATTAAGATTCATATGTGCTCTCCTACTAATGCTGAAATGCTTTCCATCATATCTTTTAAAATGTGTCTATTATGCCTAATTTAAATTCTGCAACTTTCCTCTCTATTTCATAAATATCAGTGGGTGCAGCAAGCTGTGAATAACAGTTTTTACAAATCCTTTTATTTTGGGGGGACAAACTGCGATCTTGGCATATGTCAAGTCTCCAAATCTCTTGAACAGAATAATGTATTCTTTTTTAACAGAACAATTGAAATTTTATCTCATAGGGAAACAATGTTACTTTGTGATTCTTGGACCCCTACTTGAAGGCGCGGATGACACTAAAGTAAGTCAGAGCAAAGGTATATGTGATTTATGGAATGACACTGTGAGTAATCTCCACATTCATTGCAGTCTCAGTACCGCAACATCAGAAGCTCCGGTACCAGTGTTTGCTGATTTGGTTACTTTACCATAAAAGAAAGATATAGGAAAGGATTGGGAAAATGAACTTCTGTATTATCCCTATATCCTTGCTATTCTGAGTAAGGTTGAAGCATGTCTCTAATTGACATCCCATTATTAGGAAGCTCAAATCAAAGAAGTCTGCATCTTGGGTATTAATTTATAACATGAAAAAACTGTACTGGGTGCCATCAGGAAAAAAACTGACATGATATTGAAGAACTATTAGGTGACAAGAATAAAAAAATATTTATTTGCTTATTCACAATAATTATTTATTAGTTTTTATATGCCAGGCAATATTCCAGATTCGGGCATATAGTATAAAACAGAGAAAGCCTTACCTTCATTAACCTTTGCTGCTACTAAGAAGAGTTGGGAGGAGCATGATCTCAAAAAAATGATGAAATTGTATCAGTATAAAATTAATTCATTGGAGGATCGGATACAAAAACAAAGATAATGAGAAAAAAATTAAACCACATCAATACAATAAACCATCCAACCTCAAAGATAAACCAGAGAGAAAGCAAAGAAGAAAGAATACTCAAAACAACTAAAATAAAATTAAAACATGTTTTTGCATGTCAGTAGCAGCCTTGGATATAAATGGATTAACAGATAGAAATTGGCTAAATAAGTAAAAATAAGGAGCCATGATAAACTGCCTACAAGAAACTCACTTTATCAGCAAATACACATACAAAGGGAAGAGATGGAAAGAGATATTCCAGGTAAATGTAAGCCAAAAGTAAGCAAGGGCTACTATACTTATAACAAACAAAATAGAATTTAAGTCAAAACTGTAGGAAGAAAAAAAAAGAAGTTCACTATACAGGGGTAGAGGGATCAACTCAAAAAGAGAATATAACAATTGTATTTGTATATGCACACAATGCCAGAACCCTACCTTGTAAAGTTAGCCTTATTTGACTTATAGGAAGAGATACATTTCAGTATAATAATGGAGGGAAATTTCACCCCACATTTTTATCAATGGAGTCACCATCCAGATTAAAACAAAACAACAACAACAACAAAAAACCTGCAAAGAAATATCAAATTTAAACTGCAGTATAGATCAAATGAACTTTAAAGTCACTTAAAGAATATTTTATCCAATAGTCCTAGAAGTCACATTCTTATTATCAGCAAATGGAATATTTTCTAGGATTGTTTATATTTCAGGTCACAAAACAAATGTCAAAAAATCCAAACAGATATATCATGTACTTTTTTATCATAGCGGATTCAAATGGAAAATCAGCAATATAAAGGCCTTAAGAAAATGTGCAAATACTTGGAAATTAAGCGACATTCTAGTGAACAAAAAATGAGTCACTTAAAAAATCAAAAGAAAATTTTAAAAATTTCTTGAAACAATTGAATATGGAAACACAAAATACCGAAATTTGCAGAATGCAGAAAATAATGTGCTAAGGGGAAAACTTAAAAGTTATAAGTGCTTACAGAAAAATAATTAAATAATTTTAAGTAAGAACCTTAACTATACATCACAGGATACAAGAAAAACAAGAAAAAACTAAACCCCAAATTAGTACAATGAAAGAAATAATAAGATCAGAGCAGAAATAAATGAATATAAGCTGAAAAGTACAAAAGATTAGTAAAATAAGAAACACTTTTTTTTTTGGAAAAGATTTTTCAAAATGAAAAACTAGCTAGACTAACCATAAAAAAGAGGAGACTAGTAAATTAAAAGAGATATGGGGAAGGAGACATTAAAACAGATACCACAGAAATACAAAAGACCATTAGGGACTATTATTAACAAACATTCCCTAGAAACCCTGAAAAACAGAAATATTTCTAGATAGATATAAGCTGTTAAGATTGAATCAGGAGGGCTGGAGTGGTGACTCAGCAATTTTGGAGCTTGCCTGGCATGCCCTAGGACCCAGGTTCAAATCCCAGCATCATATACACAACTGGGTGTCAGAAAAACAAAACCAGTTGAAAAATAAATAAAATTGATTCTCTCTCTGTCTCTCAAAAATAAAAATAAATTGAATCATGAAGACACAGAAAATCTGAAGTGAATGAGTGTATCCTGTGTTCTTTAATTAGGTTGTTTACTTGAGTAAGTAATAAGTTTTCCAATAAAGTAGGGGCAGGACTAATGGTTTCATTGCTGAATTTTACCAAATTTTTAAAGAAGAACACCAATACTTCACAAAATATTCCAAATTTTTTGAAGGGATAGGATTCTTCCAAACTCTTTCTGTAAGGCAAGCATTATC
This sequence comes from Aplodontia rufa, assembly GCA_004027875.1. Taxonomy (NCBI): domain Eukaryota; kingdom Metazoa; phylum Chordata; class Mammalia; order Rodentia; family Aplodontiidae; genus Aplodontia; species Aplodontia rufa. The sequence goes on along the minus strand of PVKS010004446.1, from coordinate 12,982 downwards.
ATGACACCACAACTAGAGAAGTACAGAACCCTCCCCAAATAAATGAATATAAATATGAATAAATAAAATAGAAAACCTGTAGGCCAATAGCCCCTATGAATACAGGAGCAAAAAGTTTCAAAAAAATAGGATATCAAAACTGATAACATATTAAAATATTATACACCTTGCTCAAGCAGGAATTATCTCAGGTATGCAAGGATAGCTCAACCCATGCAAAGAAATAAAGGTGACATATCACATCAACAGAATTAAGGTACAAAATCACATGACTGCCTCAATTGGAAGAAAGAAATATTTAACATTTTCAACATCACTTCATGAGAAACATGGTGAAGAAACTTCATACGTATGGAATATACCTCTAATAATAAAGGTTATGTTTGACCAACTCACATGTGACATCACGCTGAACAGGTAAACAGTGTTTTTTCTAAGACTTGGAACACGATAAGACTGCACACTTTCACCACTTTCACTCCTGATAGTTCAAGATCATTAGCCAAAGCAGTTAGGCAAGAACTGAAATAAAAGGCTTGCAGGAAGGGAGAAAGTGAAAATATCACTGCTTGCATACATGCATATGCGCACATACATATACACACATGTATCTGTGTGTATGTATATATGCATATATGTGTGTATACAGATATATATTTTTTAGAAGATTATTAAGAACTTATGAATGTATTTTGTAAGGTTGTAGGATATTAAATCAACATACAAAACTCAGTAACATTTTTGGAGCTTTAGGAGAAAGAGATTATGAAAAAAAAATCCCATTCAAAATAAGTACAGCAGTGATTTAGAGCACTTTCTCATGTATTCATTGGCTCATCTGTGGAGGCTGGAGCTAGTCCCTGGCCATTGAGAAAGGAGGTCTATTTTCACATTTTAGATCCGGATAAGGTGTAATGTCGTACAACCCAAGGCATTTGTAAAGATGTATTGGGAAGGGGGGGGTAGGGTTAAGGGTGGGTAATTGGGGAGGGCTCTTGGGGGTAAATCTAATTTTCAGAATTTATATATATATCATATTATTTCATAAGAAGCTTGTTTGATTGTTCAATAAATACATTTGTGAATAAAATTAAAAAAAGAAAATAAGAAAAAAAAACAAAATAACTACAACAAATAAAATTCCTAGGAATAAATTTACCTTGAAAAGTAAAGGGATTTTGTGATGAAAATTTTGAACAGGGCATTTAAAAATGGAAACACCTTCTGTGGAAGAATTGACATTCTACAAATGTTCATCTTATCAAAAACAATTTAAAGATTCAGAGCAATCTCCATAGAACTGACAGTGTCATTCTTATAGAATTAGAAAAAAACCAATCTTATAATCTATACAGAAGAAAAAAAATAACCCTAAATAGTAAAAATAATTGTGCGCAGATAGAATTAAAAATGAGACATCACAATCTCTGATCTCAAGACATACCATTTGGTTATAGGAATCAAGATAGTGTGGCACTACCATAAAATACAAAGCATAAACAAATGGAACAACAACAACAACAAAGAAAATGGATATCCTGGAAGAAAGCCTTTGCAACTACAGCCAACTGATTCTGCACAGGGGCACCAAAAATATACGTTGGTTAAATGACATTCTCTCCAATAAATGGTTCTCAGAAAACTTGATGTTCATATGCAGGAAAATGAAACAACTCTAATCTCCAATTTTATACAAAGAAACAACTCAAAATGGATCAAAGACATAAATATAGCATCTGAAACTCTGAATGTATTAGCAAACAACATAGGCAAATATTTTTCAAGACTTGGGTTTGAGCAATGATTTTTGGGGATAAGAACTCCAAACAGCATAAGACAGCAAAAGTAAAAATAGACATATGAGATTATATCAAGTGAAGAAGCTTCTGCAGAAAAGAATTAAAAGTTAACAGGATGAAAAGGCAACCAGCAGAATAGGAGAGACTATTTGCAAACTCTTCATCTGACAAAGGACTAGAGTCCAGAATACATAAGGAACTCAACAATGACGAAAGTAATCCAATTAAAGATGGCATAAATCTGAATAGATATTCCTCAAAAGAAGAATTACACATGGTCCACAGGTACATGAAAAGAGAAAGAAATGGACAGCATCATTAATTATCAGGAAACTGCAAATCAAAGTACAATGAGATCATCTTACCCAGTGAGAATGGGTATTTAAAAAAGCGAAAAAGGACATACAGTGGTAAAAATGTAAGAAATGGGAGCACTTGGACACTGGTGGTGGGAATGTCAACTAGTATAGCCATTAAGGAGGACAATATGAAGTTTCTTCAAAAAACTAAAAATTGACGGACCACATAATCCAGCTATCCAACACGTGGGTGTTTATACAATGGAAATTAAATTAGCATATCAAAAAGATACCTGCACGACCATGTTTATTTCAACACTACTTAGAAGTGTTTAGATATGGTACCAGTCTATGTACTCAAATGAGATGAATGGATTAAAAAAAGTCCCTATCTCTCTCTCTCTCTCTCTCTCTCTCACACACACACACACACAAACACACACATACACAAAATGGAAGAATATTATTCAGCCATGAAGAATGAAATCCAGCCCCTAAGAATGAAATCTTTTTATATGGAAGTGAAGGTAATTTTGAAAACTGAATTATGCTAGACACAGAAATACAATCAGTATATATTTCTCTCATACACAGGAGCTAAAGAACTTGATCTGAAACTAGATAACAATTACTAAAAATTGGAAAATGTATGTAATGGTATTGAAAATGGGTGGTTTGATTTGATCAGCATGAGCTTTATGCATGTATTGAAATATCACACTGAATCTCAGTGTGTATGATGCCTGTATCATAATAATGTGTTTTAAAATATTAAAATGGATCTACCATATATTCCAATTATCCTATGTTGAGTACATTTATAAAGGAAATGAAATCAGCATATCAAAAGATATGCACTCCAATTTACAATAACCAAGATAAGGAATCAGCCTAGGTGCCCATCAACAGATAAGTGGATAAAGACAATGTGGTATATAGGCACAGTAGAATATTACTCAGTCATGAATAAGAATGGTATCCTGCCATTTGCAACAAAACAGTTGGGACTGTAGGTCATCACGTCAAGTGAAACAAGACAAATTTAGACAAATACGGCATACTCCGTCATATCAGAAAGCTATGAAAGTCCATCTCTAAATAGCATAGTAATTACAGTAGTTTTGGAAAGGTAAGGAATGGAAGGATGGAAAGAGATTGAATAATGAATCCTAAAACATGGTTAACAGTAAGTTCTAGGGTTTTATAGCACAGGCCTGTTCCTACAGTTCACAATATCCTATTACATATTCTGTGAAGAAGTGGAAGAGACCCCAAACATAAAGAAATAGTAAGGAGGTGGATATGCTAATAACCCTGATTTGCTTATTACATATTGTATTCATGTATTAAAATATCACACAATAGCCCACAAATATATGCAACTATTTCATACTAATTTTTGAAACAGAAATGTCTAACATAAAATTTATGACAAAGACAGTGGGAGGAAGAAGGCCCTTCACTATTGAGTAAGGATTAAACCCGAGTGTGACACACAATAAAGACAATCTGCTAAGAGCGTGCGGTGACAGTTTCTACCTCTACACGGAGGGGCAGATACGCCCCTTACACACATTTTCTCAGGAGAAATGGTAATAACTGGACAGCACCATGGTCACACTAGCTTGTTCTGAGTTCGGCTGCTAATGGAGGCGGTCATCTGTGCTTGTTAGTTGTATAAGCTTCTCATGTCTTTATGATGGAAGATTTTTTTTGAATACAGAAGGGAGGGAATCTCCCTGATGTATTAGGCTCCCACCTCCCCAAGGAAACTGCAGGTAAGCCGTTTTTGATGATTGCATTTGGAGGAGAAGGTTCTTAGATTCTTACAGGAAAACATTCCCTTCCCGAGTGCTAAAGCTGACAAGAGGCTAATTTGTTTTGTTAAATAATATTTACGTGTCAAAGAGAAAGGAAATTAGGAATTTTCTAAAGTTAGTGCTCTAAGGAACAGGGAACAGGAAACAAGAACCGTATTTCCACTTATCTCCAATAAGGAGATTTAAGGCCCTTCGTTTTAATTTGTTTTTGCACTTACAATTTCTTCCTTATGTTATTATAAAATATGTGTTAACATTACAATTTGCTAATCATCTCCATTGCTATTTCTACCTTTCTCTGGGCAAATTTCAGGCATCTAAATATCCAGTAATTCTGGTGACATTTTGAACAACACAACAACACATTGGAGTTTGTGGCCAAACAATTCTTTTTTGAAAATTTTATTATTTCATTTTTCTTTTTCTCGGCACAAATGTGAGATTTATAGCATTCATACCAGAGGACATTTGAGCTCAGATAAGAAGTTTTGTCACAAAAGCAATTTTATCAATGCTATCTATATTGTAACAATGTGTTGGAATTGAAAGAAAGACATTGCCTTTTTAGACACTGAATCTCTTTTCATCGTTCTCTTTTCCTTCAGTGCAGAGGAAAGTGTTGGGCTAGGTTACCATGACAATATCCAAAGGGGGATGATCGGCAAGGAAATACAACAGTGCCATCTGTTCCTCAATGTAGTTCTGTTGTGCCCAGTTTACGAATCCCCCACAGACCACCAGGGAGCCGTCTCCGATGCAAAAGCAAAAGGGCCTTTATTGCAAGCTTGAGCTTGGGCTCACAGCATTCTCTGATGCCGCAGGTGCTGGCTGAGAGCCCCAGTCTCGATTTAGCGGGATTTTTATGAGCCCCACAGTAGAGCGGGAAATTTGAACAAAGCAAAGTACACAATTGGCTGATCCTTCAACATACAGGTTTGGCATGGTTTCATTGGCTTAGGGTACCCAGGTCTTCACTTATTGACATAGATGGTTTGGAATGTTAGGCCTTGGCTTGTCAGCTCCACCGATCAGTTGTTTGCCAAAGGCCAGTCCTAATCTTGACTCTTGTGGTATGCTAATTATTCTAGTGGCCTTCCTGGAATAGGTTATCTGAGCTCCAGGAAATAGAAATGTAGGCCTGAAATCTTTCTTGCCCTCAACGCAGCCTGTCATGGCCGCGGTTCAGCTCCCTTTTCAGTTCCCAGTTCTGGTTTCCACTCAGACCTATTAATGGGAAATTTTCATCTAAGCAAAGTTGTGGTCAGATATAGAGCCTCTGCCCACCCCCGCATAAGCCACACTGCAAATCCTCCACTTTGTTATGATTTGACTGTGAGGTGTCCCCCAACAGCTCACATGGGACAATTCAGGCAGGCTGAGGTGAGATGATTGTAACATCTAATCAGTGAGTCGATCTCCTCATAGGGATTAACTGGTAAATTTAGGCAGGAAGTGTGTGGCTGCAGGAGGAGGGTCACTGGGTGCTTGCCTTTAGGGTATATATTCTGTGTCTGGCATGAAGTTCCTCTCTCTGCTCTGCTTCCTGATGTGACATCTTGAGCTCTCTCCAGCCATGCCTGCCATCTCCTTGAGCCCTGAGGAATGGAGCCAACCTTCCATGAACTAAGACCTCTGAAACCATGAGCCCTACAAGAAATTTTTCCTCCTAAAATTGTTCTTGTCAGATCTGTTCCTCACAGCAAAGGAAAAACTGACTAAAGCACACTTTATATAGAAAATTAAACTTTTCTATCATTTATCAAATGATCCATGCACCAAATATCTGTGGTTATGTAGAAGAACATGAAGGAAAAGGAAAATAACTATAACATAAAATGGGTGGTAAGAAATAGACAGCTTTCTCACCTTAATTATTTCAAAACTTATTAGCCAAATGAATCAAAGCACCTCTCCACACTGGCTCAGTGTTGCCGTTCGGGGTACTCTGGAAAGGGTGTGGAATGTTCCTTCTGTCAGTGCAACTCCTCTGCACACTCTCAGCCTACATTTCCTGCCACCCACCTGCTACTTCTTCACTCCCTCTGTGGCGGCCTCCTCGTTCAATAATTCAGTGTTCATTCTCAGTCTGTGCCTCGGTACTTATGTTTTGCTCAGTCTGGAGAATTCAACTGCATCCTCACCCCCAGGTGAAGGTCCTCTCATAGAGCTCACACTTTCCCTTCCGTTAGGTTCCTCTGGCGTGTTGTGTTAGCACAGAGCCTTTAGAGCACCCCTTGTACAAATACTAACTTCTTCACCACAACTTCTGTCACCCGCTTGCCATGTCCTGCAGCTCCTCCTAGCTCTTAAACAGCACCTGACTCCTGTAAGAACCAAAATGTTGGGGTCAGGGGTCGCCATCTATGCTACAATCTTTTCTAAAGCAATTATACTCGCTAATGTCATAAAGTTCCCCAATACATTGTAACCTAAAGTCCCCCCAGCTTTTCACATAGTTCCATATTTTCAGTCTCCTAGGCTATTGTGTGAATACTGATCCAATAACATTGGCTGCCTTTGGTCTTCTCTAGTTAGCTATGTGCACAATTCTCTACTGTAAGAAGGAAATCCCTTTGAAGGCCAAGACTGAGAATTTTCTTTCTTTAAACCCTAAAGGTTTAGTCATTAATAAAATTCCTGGAACATAATATGTACTAAATAATTAATTAGAAAATATTAGTATCTAGTCAAAGAGCATATGTTAATATAATAAATTTTATACGTATAGAATTTCATAATAAAGTAAGTTTTAAAAATATTTCAGGGGGCTGAAGTGGTGGCTCGGCGGTTACAGTGCTTGCCTGGCATGCTCAAGTACCCAGGTTCAAACCCCAGCACCCACGTACACAACTAAGTGTCAGAGCAACAAAAGCCATGTGAAAAACTCAATAAAAATTGATTCTCTCTCTCTCTCTCTCTCTCACTGTTCTTCTCTCTTTTAAAAAAAAAATTCAGGCCTGGAGAGGTAGCTCAGTGGTAGAACACTTGCATTGCACGTGCAAGGACCGGGGTTCCATCCCCAGCACAACATACACAACTACATACACAACTAAGTGGAGGAAAAACAAAAACCAGATGAAAAAATAACATTAACTCTCTCTTTCTCTCTCTTTTAAAAAAATATTTCAGAATGAATTTATCACTTTCCCAGGAAACTTAGAATTTGTATAGTGAAGTACAATATCCCTTAGCAAAGATGAATTGGGTTTTCAAACCTATTCCTAAAGCTATATGGGAACAGGGGGTGTTCACCTACTCCTTATATAATGCTGCAGGGACAACCCATTCCTTTGTTTTCTAATGGTACCTTATTGTATTTCTATAAAAGAAATCCTTCTGAAATAGAGCCAATTTTCTGGACTGGGCCCTTTCTTGTTTGAGATTACTCTGTATATCGGGAGGATTTGTTTCCTTTTTTTTTTTTTTTTCTTTTTCCCTTTTGAACATTGTCACAGTAACCAGACCCAACACAATTCACGCCATGGAAAGAGGAAGACAGAAAGAGATTCAATATCTGAAAAGACAATATTTTTTCATTTCCAAGGAATTATTAGTCTGTAGATAACACTGATAAAATTGCTTTGGGGAGAAAAAACTCAATCTTCTCTGGGAGGAGAAAAGCCTAACAAGATTTTGTTCACTCCAGAAATAAAAAGTAAAATTAATTAAATAAAAAATATTCCTTTTTTTTTTAAGAGAGAGGGACAGTGAGAGAGAGAATCAATTTTTATTTAATTCTTCATGTGCCTTTCGTTGCTCCAACACTTTGTTATGTACATGGTGCAGGGGCTAAAACCCACCTACTTGCACATGCCAGGCAACTGCAGTAACCACCAAGCCATCACTTGATCCCACCCAAAATTCATTATTAAATTTATTTTTTTCCTGAATAATAATTTATTAATCAAATTTTACACATGTTGATTTAGAAAAATCAGAAAATACAAACAAATTGAAGAAATAACTGTGAATGTGGTAGTCATTAGGACTGTGCAAAATTTGTAGTCCTTCTGAGCTCTTGAAAGATCAAACTTCTGTCTCTCTTTGAAGTAAGACATGATCTTTTGATTTTCTTTGAACAACAAAATACCAGAAGTATCATGCATTGTGTGCAAGTTGGCCCATCCTATTTTCTTCAGTGGTCGGTGATGGAAGCTTCTGAAGCTTCCATCTGTGTCTCTGAGTATAATGGGGCCTGTGTTGGTAAACAGTATGAGCAAGAATCATCTTTTGTTACATCAAATTATTGACATTTGGGGATTATTTATTACTGCAGCATAATCTAACCTATTTTGAGTGATAAAGCTAACATTTCTCAAATTTTTAGTACATATGCATTATATATGCATGTTTTAAAAAATATCATGATATATTTTTAAGCATATTGGCTCATTTCATTATACTATGAAATAAGTTATTTCTACAATATTATTTTAACTGAAAATTAATAATAAATCATCATTTGGATATGATGCACATTACCCAACAATCCCCTATTGTAAGAAATTTATTTTTCCTATCTTTAATATCTTTAGTGCTACAATAACACTATGTACATCTTTTAACGTTTCTCTTAGGGGAAGTTAGAAAAAGTGACATTTTGGGATTTATATGTATTACTTTCTTAAGCTTTTAGCATACCTATCAAAATAAGCAAAATAAATATATAGTCCCACCACTATATGTGAAAAAGCCTACTTTTCAGATACGTGTATATACAAGATATTTGTTGTTGTTTTCATTTTTACCACACTAATTTCAAAGGAATCTTTGGGAACTACTTTGTTTAAATTTTTCATCATTTATTTGTGGATCATTTTATTTCTTCATTTGTTTTTTTTTTATTTATTAGATGGAAATAGAGAAACAATTAAGGGGGAAACATTATCAAACATTCAAGAACCAATGTATATATACTTAGTTATCCAGGGCTAATGCCATATCATGGATGTCCAGCTTGGGTTCCCCCTGTTGCTTTTTCCCCCAGAAGAACTCCTGAGTTAAATGGACATCTCATGCAGGACAGAGATCTCCTTCTGAGATGATTCCCCCATATTCCCACCCTCAGTCTCCTAGTATTTCTTCCTACCTCCTCCCCCCCAGCCACCTCTCTATGCCTTCAAGTGTCCTAGGGAGTTGACTCCCTATTGCATTGAGAATCATACAATTTGAAGTTATTATTAGCTTAGCCGTCTAACATACTGCTTCCCCATGTATTCTAGCTTCCACAGATGAGAGAAACCATTCGGCCCTTAAGTCTCTGAGATTGGGATACTTAACTTAGCATAATTCCTTCCATCTCCATCCATTTGATATCAAAAGCCATAATATCGTCTTCTCTAATGGCCGAGTAGTATTCCATTGAAGAGAAGTCAATCTGGAAGACAAAGATGAATCTAGGTTCTGAGATCCAGATGAAGAAAACATCACCATTAGTGACTGGATGGAGGAGGCACTGTTGTCCACATTGGGACAGAAACAGCCCAATTATTCCAAAGAGTCTCTGTGGTACCCATAGAGACCTATGCAGGAAAGTCAGCTTTCAATACCTGCTAAACTGGTACACAAGTGCAATCCCAGTGACTCAGGAGGCTGGTACACGAGGATTACAAGTTCCATACCAGCCTCAGCATGTAAGCAAGGCCCTAAGCAACTTAGTGAGACCCTGTCTCAAAATAAAAAGAAAAAGAAAAAGGGGTGGGATCAGCTCAGTGGTAAAGCACCCCAGGTTCCATCCTCTGTACCAAAAATAAATAAATAATAAACACCTGCTAAACTCAGAGAACATTAACTGCTGATGGGATATGATACATTGGGAAAGATCCTCTCTGTCTCCTCTCCACTTCATACTGTTCCACCCACACCTGTAGCTGGGAGTCAGGGAAAACGTTCTGTGTGGGGCTGGGGGAGATGTAAGGAGAAGGAGAAGGCATTTGGAGACCTTGGAGCACTCAACCTATTTTTCTGCTGAAGGCTGCCTAGCTTGAAGCAGATTAAACCTGGGAGGGACAAATATTTAACACAGATCAGGTGTAGAGCTATGATGTCTAAACTGAATTGGGTATTTTGATTATGAAAATGGAGACCATTCTCATGATAGATGAGTCTAGAAGATCCTTTTTGATTTTTAACCTTCAAAGAAGAGTGTTATTTGATGCACCCAAGGACTATGGGATAAAAAAAAAAAAGAGCTCAGAGAGTGAGTTTACAAGAACAATGACATAAAGAATAAAGTTCTATTTTGCTGCACCCCGTTGAAATCTGCTGTTTCAATGAGCTAGCTGCTCTATTTCATCAAAAGTCTGTGATTTGGAGAGCCTGTTTGAAGTCTAAGAACTCATTGGAATATAATTCTTACACTGTAACTATAATTTTCCCCCAAGTCATATAATCACCGTGAATGATAACAAAGGCCAGTCACTCTACGTGGTGCATGCATGTGGCAGAAATAGAATTATACAAAGTAAGAAACAAAGGCTTAGTCTGAGGTGTGCCGTTTTTACAGTGTGCAACTGGAAGTGCTGGATTCCGACTCTACTACTGGGTATGCACCCAAAGTTAAAGAAATCAGACTGGCAAGGACAGGTCTGCACTTCCATGTTCACACAGCATTTTTCATGATTGAAGATAAGGAATAACAAATACGCACATTGAAGGATGAATTGATAAAAAAATGTGATATTACCCACTGCTGAATATCACTTTTGTTGTTGTTGTTGTTGTTGTTGTTGTTTTAGAGAGAGGGACAGTGAGAGAGAAAGAGAAAAAGAGAATCAATTTTATTTAGTTTTTCATGTGTCTTTTGTTGCTCCAAAACTTCACTGTGTACGCTGTGCTGGGGTTTAAAGCCAGTGTCCTTGTGCATGCCAGATAAGTGCCTTAACCACCAAGCCACTGGTCCCGCCCTCAGTTTTAAAACAGAAGGGACTCATATGATAATGTTTTAGTCAGTTATTTTTTTTCTGTGACCCAAGGACCTGACAAGAACAATTTTAGGAGGAAAAGTTTATTTGAGGGGCTTATGCTTTCTGAAGTCTTAGATCATAGACAGCAAGATGCATTCCTTGAAACATGAGGTGAGGCAGGACATCATGGGGGAGCAGTGTGGCAGAAGGAAGCAGCTCAAGGCATGGTTCCACAAAGCAGAAAGACTCCACTCACCAGATACAAAATGTATACAGGAAGGCCCATCCCCAAAGACCCACCTTCTCCAGCCACACCCTACCTGCCTTCAGTTGTCAGTTAATCCCCTTCAGGGGATTAACTCAATTGATTGGATTAAAGTTCTTTTAACCCAATCATTTTCCCCTCAGCCTTACTGCATTGTCACATGTGAAATTTTGTATATCAGGTAGTGCATATATTTATCAAATCATCCCGCAGTGTGTATAAATTTTCAATCATCATGTTGTTCATGATAAACATATACAATTTTTCATTGTCAAATGAAAAATTTGACTTAATTAATTAATTAATACTTAGTTAATTAAAGATAAAATGAGCTATTTTCATTAAAATTTTATGTATTTGTTTCCAATCTTGTGTGCAATGGTAATTGGAGAATGTAGTAAAATTACCACTCTGGTTGTTCTGACTTTCCCTCTAGACATGATCCTATCATTTCATCCAAACATCAAGTAGCCATTCTTGAGATTAACAAAGTATATATTATTAGAAATTAAAAAGAATATTAAATGAATCTGAAAAACCTTGTGCTTGTAATAAAAATGATATAAAACATTTGCTTTTAATCCCTCATTGGAAGTTGTTAAATCTATAGACCAACGCAGAAGTTGGACAGAATTAAATCAATCTCTAAAACCTCTTGGATTCTACTTTAATCTAGTTTTACTCCAAAGCAAAATATAATTGACCCTTGGATTCAAATGAATTCTTTCTCTAAAAAAGAAGAGAGGCTTGACATAAAATCTGTTATTTGAACCTTTTATTAGATCAGAAGTTGACAATTCAGCATGTCCTCAGTGTCCTGGCACATTCTACTTGACACATCTCATGAAAATCACAGGGCATCAACCTGAATATCTAAATTTCCATAAATAGGCCTAAAGCCAGGTCCACAGAAAGCTTAAAGACATTCAATAAGAAAGAGACAAATTTTTGAAAGAGTTTATATCCTGGTCTCCTTCTTTATATGAAAAGTGTTCAGTTGATACCCATTTTAGAAATTTCTGTATAATTCAGCCACAGAAAATAAATCTGAATTCCTTTAATTCATTATGAAAATGTAGGAATATGTACATACACAGAAGGTCACAATACTTATGAAAACTACTTTCAAATTTCATACTTCAAATTTGATGTGAGCTATGATGATTTGGATTTGTTTTAGAATGTTCAAATTTATTTATTTATTTTAAATTGACCAATAAACCTTATTATTTATGAAGTACAACATGGAGTTTTGCAGTATATGCATATATATATGTATATGTACACATGTACACACATGTTGAGAAATATTTAATTCTAGCAAACTAACACACATAGATCCTCACATAGTTATAATTTTTGTTGAGAGAACATTTACCCATTTTCTTAGCATTTTATAAAATATAATATATTGCTAATTATAGTCACCTTGCATCCTGCACAACAAAGTTCTTGAACTTATTCTTCCTAATGACCTGTAATTTGGTACCCTTTATCAACATCTCTGCAATCCTCCCCTACGCTCCATCCTCTGGTAGCCACCATTACAATCCTTATTTCTTTTTTTATTGTTGCATTATGATTGTACATAATGATGGAATTAGTTAAAACATATTCATAGATGCACACAATACAATATAATTTGGTCAACATTCCCCACTCCCATACACTCCCTTGCAACCCTCTGCACATCCCCTGGTCCCTTGCCTCTCTTTCTGGTTTATATATTTATTCTAATATGCCCAAGCATAGTGACATAATTCTTTTTTTTTTAATTAGGGAATTGAGTTGTTGTACAATCATAAATGTGTAAAAAGTAACAATATGATGTGCACTTGATATTAAACCATAGTTACCTCTATATCTCCCGTAACCCAGTCTCTAGATTCTTCTA